>SKCR01047645.1:0-92104 GCA_019454045.1 Zanthoxylum bungeanum | reverse complement strand
CAGAAGCAGACCCGAGGGGGTCATGCCTACCGACCTGACCTTGTTGAAGAAGTTGGAAAGGGTTTGTCTAAGAATCATCCACCTCAGCACACCGACCCAAAGATCAGAGCTGAGACAGAATATTCTGCATTCGAGAGCATATGACGTATGTCATACATGGAAGTTTGAGCTTCAAAAAGAACAGATGTGGCGGGAGTAAGCCAGCGTCTTCCCTTGGGAAGAGACTCTGATAGACGGAACAGTGCATGGGTGGTTGAGTAGCAGGCTGTCGCGTTGGCAGAATGTGTGGCAATGGATGAAAGGTAGGAAAGATAGGTTTCTGCTGATAGAGGGTGGTTGAGTCAGAGACCAGAACTACTGTTTGCAAAGTGGTTGGGGAAAATGAGCATGGGCAACGTTCACAAGGTGACGCGAGCTGACGTCATGGATTGGTAGAACAGTAAGTTCGAAAGCCTATATAAAGGGATTGAAACCACAGATTCAAGGGTTATCAATTTTGATATTTCACCACTTGTAAAGAAAGATCGAAAAGTTTAGTGATATAAAGAGAAAGTAGGTCGGTTTTGACCAAGCAAATAATAAAATTCTCACTCTTTGCTCCCGTGAAAATAGGTTGGAGCCACTATCCACCGAACCACATTAGTTTCTTGTTTTCTCTGTGATTTTTTGTATGTTTGCTAAGTTTGTTTTAATTCCCAACTAATTAAACAAATTATGTGTTTGAGGGGAGATTTGTTCGAGAGGCTGAATTCCTAAATCACCATTGGAACGAAAAACAGCCGTCAACATTGCTGATACATTAGTAAATTTGGGATTGCAACATTCTGTTTTTATTTATTGAGAATCTCCTCTTATCGAGATTTCTGCTTCTATCTCCCGTGATGCTTGTAGATTTCCCAATTATCATTTTTGTTAAGAGGGTCCAGAGGTTCAACTGCATTTTTCATATTTCCTTTTTCTGCATGATAATTCTCTGCCTAGTAGATGGTTTTTTCTTATTGTTTTTTAATTTCTTTGATGGTAATGAATTGGTTGGAGGCTAATATATATATATATATATATTTTTTAATTGGGTTTTTGAATTGGATTTACTTATAAAGGTTTTAATAAAACCGATATCTTTTAATCCAATATATTTTTGGTCAAATTATTACCATATGTTGTACAAACTATTCTTCCTTCTTTAATAATATTCTCCCGTAGGTCTAGTTAGCATATAGGATTAAATAAAATCATAGGTGTCAATCTAATTGGAATATGAGATCCTGTTTTGATGTTTTACTCGAGATAATAATAAAAATAATAATATTGAAATTATTAACATTTACATTTGGATACTCAGAATCCAAATATGTACTCTTTTGTATATAATAATCCTATTTTTGTCTACCTATCACTCCTCTGTAAGAAATTCATGTTTTACAAATTTTTATTGATTTTTATAAGTTCACGTGAATAAATAGTTATTTGTTTAAGCATTTTGAAGTGTGACTGCATCTTAATCGTGAAACTAGTCGATATCTATGATTTGCTTTAAATTTATATAAATTAGGGTTTCCATTCTTGAAAATCCCAGATGACTAAAACGACACAAGTTTTGGCACTTCTTAAAGAATGCAAGATTCAAGAAAACCCCCAATTATGAATTTTAGAGATTATTTTTATCATTCAAAAGCTTCAAAAGGGTGCAGAATTCACTAGAAACAAAGCCCCACTAGTTAGTATGTTATTATTTATTTTAAGATATATCAAAGTTGGACTCGGTTGGATAAGGGTTACTCGAAGAATATAACGATGCAAGAATAGTGATAGATATATATAATTATAATTTTAAATCAATGAAAAGATCAATTGCATCGTTAGTCTAGATTCTCACCTAATGAGGAATTAAACACAATTAATTAAGACAAGTCCTAATTATTATTTCTATGGATTACCAACAAGCACCCTTAGTCTAACAATAATAAATCAAAGCAATATAAAATAGAGCATAAAATAAAATCAATACTGGTAATTTTGTTGATGAAATGGAAAACTCGTGCAAGTAAAAAAAACAACTCTGGATATCTAGGATACCAGTCGAAATCTACTATAATGAAAAAAAAAAATTACAATGATGGTATAAGACCTATGGCAGCAACCCCGTCGATTCTAATACCTATAGAGTGTAATAACCCGAAGAACTCATCGAGCCCGCATCAAACGACCTTCTTCAGAACCTCTGAAGTTTATAAGCAGATCAACTCTGCAAGCACACAACGCCGGAACTCCGACTACCAATCTTCCTCCATGAGAACTCTGAAGGTTTAGGAAATTGGGTTAGGTCGTGTTTTTTGTGTTAATAGTCAATCAGAGTAGAATCTCATCAAAACAAAGAAGACAGGAAATCAAAGAAGTCTTCAAGGTTGATTGTCAAGAAGGTTTGTAGGCTTTGAATAATATGTTTTCAACTATTGTGAATATGGCTTAATATTTGTTTATATATGTAGGGCAAAGTTTAGGGTTTTCTTGTGCAAAACAATCTTTAAAACGCGTACAAAATAACCTACTTACGTACGGGCATTCGAACGCCATAAGAACGCATGTCAAACGTGCTATTTCGCAAACTCGTTCGAACGTTGTATCGAACGCACCACGAATGCAAATTCACTGGAAGGTTTCGTTCGAACGGGAAGATGAATGCACTACGCACGAGAACCTTCAGCCAAGTTTCATTCGAACCCAAATACGAATGTGACACGAACGTCACTTGTTTGAACGCAAACATGAACGTAATACTAACACATATATGATTCCTTCACGCACAGTCTGCCAAATACCAGTCCAATTACTCTGAGATCTTCAAGACTCATTACAACTCAATTGAACTTAATTTTTTACGGACATTACCAACAAAAAATGGAACTAACAATTTTTATCGTTCAAAAGCTTGACAAGGGTGCAGAATTCACTAGAAACAAAGCCCCACTAGTTAGTATGTTATTATTTATTTTAAGATATATCAAAGTTGGACTCTGTTGGATAAGGGTTACTCGAAGAATATAATGATGCAAGAATAGTGATAAATATACTCAAATGAGTATATTATTATAATTTTAAATCAATGAAAAGATATTGTGTATAAAATGTTATTTAATTAAATAAAAATCTTAGTTTAAAATCACAATTTAATTATGATTCTATACTGAAAAAATATTCATTCAATACATCAATCATTATTGAATCATCTAATTTGGTCGCAAGGCTGTTACAAGACAGCTACTGGTTGCACATTAATCGTGAGTTGGATCATTTTTTATTTTTATCAAATCAACGTATAGTGATTTTTGTATTCGTTTTATCATGTTCAGTGAACTTATCATCTTTATACAATAATAATCACTTTCACCAACCAAATATATTTTAAATGATTTCTTGAAATGGATTATTTACATAACCTTGAAATCGAGTTATTACACACTAATCACGAGTCTAACTTAATCATGATACAATAATAATCACTTTCATCGATCAAATATATTTTAAATGATTTATTGAAGTAAATATTCTTTGAACTTCGAGTGAAAAATAAATACTTTTTAAACTTCTGATAGAAAACTAACAATTTAAAAGATGTTGATAAATTTGAAATAAAGAAATTGTGAATTTTCAAGTATTTGTAATGGATTCGTATATAAAAAAATAGAAATTGGAGTGAAGATTATTGTCTTTAATAACTATATGTAGGGATAGTTATACATCCAAATTTCAGATTCGGACAATACTTTCGTCTGAATAATAATCAAAATGGGACGAGACCCGATCGGGACGGGACATCCTACTTATCATCCCTATAAAATAGTAAACAATATAAAATACAATAAAACAGCAAAACTCCTATAAGAAAAAATTTATAAAATAAATCCACAAAACACACTCCTACAAAGGTATTTGCCGGATAGCCTACACTAATATGTATAAGTTGATATGGTAGAAAAATATTAATTGGATAAAAATACCACGACTCACATGATTTAATTTTTTTGGACACGTTGGAAATTTCACCGTCAAACCATCTGATCCGCAATTAAATATATTTTATCTGATTTTTGAATAAACTCTCTCATTTTTGCAAGGCGGCGAGAGATATCCTTTTTAGCGAATTTAATTTTAAGGTTCGAATCTCTCGTTCGCAAGGGGTATGATTTGGTGACAAAAAAATTAGAATTTAATTGTTAGATTCTTAATTCGAATTTAGGAAATTCATTTTTTGTAAAAATTTGGGATAGCCAGAATTTTACGTAATCGATATTGTTATGCCACACCATATTGTGCAAAAAGTTTGACGAGAAGTGTAATCATACAACAATGCTCTTATTGTTGGTTTATTGGGTTCTCATTTGTTTTATTGCAAACAATTACATCATTATATTACTAATTTCACATCAATTTAAAGGTTCCACATTTAATCTTATAAAAATACTTTACTCTCATTTAATCTTAGCAAAATGATATTCTCTCCTTAATTTGAGGAGAATACTTGACTCTCACAATGCAATTATTAAATATTTTATGCGCTATTAAATATTTTGGAGAAATTCATTTAATAAGATTAATTATTAAACACATAAAATATTGAATGTATATTTTGTGTCTTTCTAATTTTTTCAGTTTTAATTAAGCTTTGAGGTGGAAAATTCATGACTTAACTTGTATTTTGTGTATGAGCCAGTGAATTTGTTCATTTTACCTGGTATACTTATAAATTTTTTTCATTTTTTTTTTATAATTTGTCAAGTAAATTCTAAAAAAAAGAATTTAATTGTATTCATCAGGTAATTTTGTCATTGTCTATCTTTTGGCTTCTTTTAAAAAATAATATAATATAATATCAAACTCTATGAATATTGAAAAAATAGTTAAGGGTATCAAAAAACTTATACTTTTTTTTTCTATTAAAAATAAAAAGGTGGACAAACTCAAATATATTTTTAGCTCATTATCTTAATAAAATAAATACTAAATATAGATTAATGAAAACAAAAACCTACATATAAAATACAAATAAACTCGCGCATCGCGCGAGCTCCAGTTAGACATAAGTTAACTGTAAAGTGTGAAGCCTTAGTACATATTGATTATGCTTGGGTCAGAGCTGCATGCTATTCTTATATGTCTGATTAATGTATGGTGAAGAAAAGTCTTGTCGTTTCACTTGCTCATTGGAATACGACAAGTAGGTGGCTTTTATAATTTTGAAATATAGAGGCCGTTAGATATGTACACGTGGTTACATCTCTGCCGTTACTTAGCACTTGCTCTCCATAAAAGTTAAAAGTCAGGGTTGAGAAGATGGGTTGCATACTCGTTTTGAGATGTCAGGCATTCTTCTCAAGTTCTCCAAAAGGCTTTTCGTTGCAAGAAATCTGAATCGATTTGTGTAGTCTTACTTATTAATCAGTTGTCACTAGATCTTTGATATCTTGTTGAATATTGAAGATTGTATCTGAGGTTTTGAGTGTAAGATTGGCACTATTAGAATTCTAGGGATTCTAAAATAATTTTTGGGGAAATCTCTATGTGTGATAGAGAGACTGAAAGATCTTGTACACATCTTGTTACTAGTATAGTGAGTTCCATTATTTCTGGAGTTCAACGTGGATGTAGTCCGATTCACTCAGATGAACCACGATAAATCTTGTATCTTCTTGCGCATGCTTGATTGTGTAGATTCTTGGAAATTTCTGTGTGCGTATTGAAAACTTGAGTTAAGAGAAATGATATGTGCCAGAACTGAAAAGAAACCTAATATCGCTAGGTTCACTAGATGAATAGGGTTTTACCTATAAAGCCCACCAATGAAATATGTATGTACTCAAAGGAAATCATGTGATTCTAATTGGAGTTAAGAGAAATGATTTGTATATCCTAAAATGACATCATGTATCTTCTGAAAAGTCTAATTTTGCCCTTATCTCTAGTTCTAATATAACTTATTTATGGCACTTGAGACTTGGCCATATTGTCCAGAAAGGTATGCATGTATTAAGCAAACAAGGGTTACTTGGAAAGGAACGGATAAAACCACTGGACTTCTGTCAAATCTGTGTGATGGGAAAACAACATAAACATAGCTTCCCAATAGGAACTCATCTGTCAAAGGCTTGCTTGGAATATCTACATTGTGACTTATGGGGGTCTGCTAAGGTCCCAACTCATGGTGATAATAAATTTTTTCTCTCTATTGTTGATGACAATAGTATGAAAGTGTGGATTTTCTTACTTAAAATAAAGAATGAGGCCCTAATAAAGTTTAAAGATTAGAAAATATTAGTAGAAAATAAAATAAGTAAAATGGCGAGGGTTTTAAGAACTGACAATGGCTTAGAATTATGTAATACTTAGTTTGATCAACACTGTAGAATGAAGGGGATTCGGAGACATAGAACAGTAAGAAACATACCAAAATAAATAGAGTTGCAGAAAAAATGAATATGACCTTATTAGAGAATGTGAGATGTCAATTATTCCCATCTGGATTTCTAAAATCCTTCTGAGGAGAGGCCCTTAACACAGTCACTCATCTGCTGAACCTAAGTCCAAATAGTTCAATTCAGCTTCAGAGTCCAGAAGAAAAGTGGACAGGAAGAACTCAGAAGCTAAACCATTTTAAAGTGTTTGGGTGTGTAGCTTATGCTCACTAATCTGTAGAAAAACTTGAACTAAGGTCCCTTAAATGTATCTTTCTAGGATACCAAGAAGGGAAAAAAGGCTATAGGCTATGGGAATGAGAGTCTCATGGAGTCAAAATCATAGTTAGTAGAGATTTTATATTCAATGAACATGGTCTTCCTTGTAAAACCACTAAAACAAATACATATGTCTTGAAAAGGGATCTAGCAGATTTTGATTTCGCAGGTGGAGCTCCAATACAGGTGGAGCAAGGATCAGCAAGGACTAAAGTACAGTCTGCTGATGGGCAAAGACCAAGACAACCTGATGATAACCACTCAATAAGTGATGACCCTCAAGAAAACAAAAATGAATTGATTGGTACTTAGGAACCCTATGCTAAGATTGATATAGGTCAATCAGAACATGATCAACAAGAACAACATGATCAAACACCTCAAGACACACTAACTGATTATCAGCTAGCAAGTGATAGAATTAGAAGACAGGTAAAGCCCATTACCAGGTATAACTACTCATCTATAGACCTGTACTTTTGTGCTTTAATTTCAAGTCATGAAATAATAGGAGTAGAACCAGCTAATCTAGAAGAGGCCCTAAGATCAACTAACAAACATGAGTGGGAAAAAGCCATGAAAGAATAAATGATATCCCTTAAGAAAAATGAAACTTGGGTTCTGGTTCCAAAGCCCAAAAATCTGAAGTTAGTTGAGTGTAAATTGCTGTTTAAATTTAAAGAATGCCTATATACTATAGACCCAATTAGGTTTAAAGCTAGACTTGTGGCCAAAGGGTTCACACAAAGGGAATGGATTGACTACAATGAGATATTTTCACCAATAGTTAAGTTCAAAACCATTAGAATGATGCTTGCAATAGTAGCTCATTATGATCTTGAACTGGAACAATTAGATGTTAAAACAACATTCCTCCATGGTGAACTAGAATAGAAAATATATATGACTCAGCCCACAGGTTTCATAGATAAAAGCCACCCATATTTTGTGTGTTTACTTAAGAAATCCTTGTATGGTCTTAAACAGTCCCCTAGACAGTGGTACAAAAGGTTTGACACCTTTGTACTTGACATAGGATCACAAGGAGTAAATACGATATTTGTTTCTATTTACCGCTTATTGAAGAATGCCTTATATATTTGCTATTTTACGTTGATGATATTCTATTAATCTCTAAGTTAATGCATATAATCTGTAAACTAAAGAAACAGTTGAACAATGAATTTGATATGAAAGACCTAGGTAGTGCAATCTTAGGTATGACCATTGATAGAGATAAACACTTGTTGAAAATTCATTAGTCATTCTATTTGCATAAAATTACATCTAGTTTTGGAGTCAGTAGTTGTAAACCTGTTAGTTAACCATTAGCAAGTCGTTTTATTTTATCTAAATCTCAGTGTCCAAGCACTAGTTTAGAGGTAGTTAAAATGGAAGATATCTCATATGTTAATGTTATAGGATCTGTTATGTATGCAATGATTAGTACTAGACCTAATTTATCATACATTATATCTCTGTTAAGTAGATTTATGTCAAGTCTTGGAAGTCCTCACTGGTCAGCATTAAAATGGTTGTTAAAAGATACATAAATGCCACAATAGACTATGGATTATGTTTTAACAAGAATAAAATGTTAGATTTAGTAGGGTATGTGGACTCTGATTTTTCAGGAGAGACTCAATGAAATCCACCACGGCATATTATTTCACTCTTGGAGGCAACTGCATCAGCTGGAAAACAAGTTTACAACCCTTGGTTGAATTGTCAACAACTAAAGCAGAATTTGTAGCTATAGCTAATATGTTTAAAGAAGCCATGTGGTTTCAGGTTATCTTAACCGAGATAAAGCAGCTCCGTGGAAAGATAATTGTGTATTCAGATAGTTAAACTGCAATACATCTATGTAAAAATATAGTATACCATTAGAAGACTAAACATGTGGACATCAAATACCATTTTGTAAAGGACATCTCAAGTGGCAGAATTGAGATTAGGAAAATCCCAACTAAAGATAACCTTGCTGACATGGGGATAAAAATAGTGATTGCTACCAAACTATCCCACTGCATGAAGATATTGCATGTGGGGGTTGGCTGAATCAGCAGCCAATATGAACAGTGATTGAAATGTTGAAGCTCGCTGCACTAGGTCATCCCTAACATGAGGCTTATATGAATTGAAGCAGAAGTTCTAAAGCTTCAAGGTGGAGATTGTAAAGTGTGAAGTCTTAGTATATATTGATTACGTTTGGGGCAGAGCTGTATGCTATTCTTATATGTCTGATTAATGTTGGTGAAGAAACGACTAGTCGTTTCACTTGTTCATTGGAATACGACATATAGGTGGCTTTTATAATTTTGAAAGATAGAGGCCGTTAGACATGTACATGTGGCTACATCTCTGCCGTTACTTAACAATTATTCTCCATATAAGTTAAAAGTCAGGGTTGAGAAGATGAGTTGCGTACTCGTTCTCAAAACTCATGCATTCTTCTCAAGTTCTCCAAAAGGATTTTTGTTGCAAGAAATCTGAATCGGTTTATGTAGTATTACTTATAAATCAGTTGTCACTAGATTTTTGATGTCTTGTTGAATATTGAAGATTATAATTGGGGTTTTGAGTGTAAGATTGGCACTATTAGAATTCTAGGGTTTCTAAAATTATTTTTGGGGAAATATCTATGTGAGATAGAGAGACTGGAAGATCTTGTACAAATCTTGTTACTAGTGCATTGAGCTCCATTATTTCTGGAGTTCAACGTGGATGTAGTACGATTCACTCATATGAATCACGATAAATCTTGTGTCTTCTTGTTCATGCTTGATTGTGTAGATTCTTGGAAATTTTTGTGTGCGTATTGAAAACTTGAGTGTTGGGTATCAAAAGATTTAACCTAACAGTGGTATCAGAGCCTCTTATATCGTTGAGCAACTCTGGGGGTTAACTTTCAATACTGAAGAAATAACCAGAATCTGAATTGAGTCACAGTCAGTACTCACTCTGAATGAGTCGAAATGTCAACAATAAAGCTTGAGGTGGAATCTTTGATGGAAAATGAGATTTCAACATATGGAAGAAGAAAATGAAGGTACTTCTCTCACATCACAAGGTGGCCTTATGTAGATGCACTATTTGCTGCTTGAGAATGAGATGATGGGGTTGTCCACTGCTTGAGCATATATAGGCGCTATTTGCTTGGTGTGAGGTTTGTAGTCCGCACGGACAATGTAGCTACAAGTTATTTCCAGGCATAGCAGAAGTTGAGCCCAAAGAAAGAAATGTGGCAAGATTTCTTGGTGAAGTTTGATTTCGAGCTGCGATACAAGCCTAGAAAGGAGAATGTAGTAGCAAATGCATTAATTCGCATGACCGAGTTGGCAATGATACTAGTGTTCTATTCAAAGGTGTTGAGCATCATACGTGAAAGGATGGCACATGTTCCCTTAGTGCAGCGACTGTCCACACGTGCCCAAAGGGGTGTACACAATGATTTTGGGCCGAATAGGGGTTGATCTTCACAAAGAGGCGCATTGTATATGTTCTAAAATATAGGCACGTGCGACGTAACTTGATCAAGGAGTGCCATGACTCGAAATGAGCTGGGCACCCAGGGCAGCGGTGCATAAGGGCTTTACTAAAGGCTGTATATTATTGGCCACAGTTACAGGACGATGTCGAGCAGTACGTCCGCACTTGCTTACTGTACCAACAAGGTAAGAGCGAGTTGAAGAGTCACGCATGGCTGTTGGAACCACTACCCACTCTTAGTAGGCCATGAGAGGGGATTTCCATGGATTTTATTATGGCGTTACCGAAGTCAAATGATTGTTGTACCATTATTTTTGTTGTGAATAGATTTTCAAAGTATGGTATTTTTATTACGACGCCCAATGTGAGTTCAATGGATGTGATAGTGAAGCTTTTATTTAAGCACATATACAAGTATTGGGGATTACTACGGAGTATCGTTAATGATCGAGACTCGATGTTCATGGGAAGAATTTGGACTAAGATGTTCCGTCTCATGGGTTTGACACTTCATTTTTCTATGAGTTTTCACCCTCAAACGCATGGGCAGACTGAGCGGGTAAATGCTTTCACTATAAAAAATAAGGCCTTTAGAGTCGAAAATAATCGACGCAAAAAGTGAATAGTTCGACGCCAAAACTAAATGGTATCGAACAATTTCGACGCTAAACTTAGACGCTAAAATATGGACGAGAACGACCATTAGCGTCGAAATACAAATTATAGACGCTAAAACCTCTTACTTTGCGTCCAGCTGCTTTCGACGAAAAAGAAGAATTCCCGACGCTAAAGTTCATATTTGGCGACGAAAGTATTCGACGCTAACAATTAAACTCTTAAATTTCGACGCTAAAGGTAGAAAAATATTTTTTAAAAAAATTTATTATTTTACATAATTTTACTCTGAAATATTCAATTTAATATTTTAAAAAATATTATTATTTCAAAAAAAAATAATTACCGATTAATAGCATAATTATGAAATATTCTAATAATTATTTTATTATTATAATGAAAATTTATTAAATAAAAAAAATACATAGTTTATTAAAATTATCTATTCTGAATGTTTATACAAATGTAAATAAAATTATTGTTGCTGTGATGGGGGGCGTTCGAGCCCGATGCACTCCTGCCGAGTGAGGCCTCCGACATCTCCCGAAAAGCCCGTATTTGCTGGTCGAACTCCTCCATTTTTTTTTTGTGGTCCACCTTGACCTGTAGTAGCTCATCCTGAGTCTTCTTCAGCTCGTCTTGAGTGGTGGCTAGCTGGTCTCGAAGGCACGAGTCATTGTCCGAAGAAACAGTAGTGCGTGCAGATGACGTCGGCTTCTTAAGGTGCCAAGGCCGACGTTGTACGATGTCTGGTTCTTGAAAACTAATTGCGACAATTGCTCATCCGGTATCGGGTCGGACCCTGTCTCCTGAGTTTGATGTTGGAGCTCCACCATTTTGTTCTGTTTAAAAAAAAAATTAAGTTAATGTTAGAATTTGAAAAGAAAAAATCAATTTAAAATAATAATTATTTTATTTTAAAAACTTAAACTTACATAGCAGCGTTCGGCTTATTCATTGATCCATTTTTTCTTCTTATTGTAGTGCGTCACTCGGAAAAAATCTGGAAATGACTGCACCTCACATGTGCTACTCTGCTAAAATCATAAAATAATTGTACTATTATTCGACATTAGTAAAAATTATGAACTGTTAAATTTCAGTTTATGATATATTTACCTCAGAATGTTCGACACGATGTTGGATAAATGGCTTGGAACCTCCACGGTGGTTAAAACGCAAGTGACTTCGATTCTCCGCATTTGCTTGACATTTATTCTGCATTTAACAACACTGTAAGTACCAAAAACGAAGAGAATTATAAATTTCTGTTTATTTTAAAATTTACCTCGTGCTTCTCGCTAGACGAGAGCTCACACAAGAATATACAGTCTTGCTCCTCTATAAAATCAGGCTTGTATTGTGGAGCATCCAAATGTCCATATTCGTCGAATATTGGTTTCAGTACTTTTGTCCTATAATCCTTGTAACTTTTCCTCATGTGGTAGTCAAGATACTGTTGGACATTAACTTTGGTCAGATCGATGTCGAACCACTCCTACAGGAATAGCAACCAAGTAAAAATGAGTATAAAATAAAAATTTAAATTAACAAACAATATCGAAAACTTAATATTGTAAGGAAACTCACAAGTAGCGAAGGGAATAGCTGGTTGATTTTCATCTCCCACGGTATCTTTCTCCAAGAAACGTAGTTTTGGGGAACTTCAAATCGAGCTGCAGCACCTATGGCTGTAGTAAACGTTGAATTATGTTGCCCGATTTGTCTTTGTCCATCATCTAATATCTCTATCCGGATAGGGTCGTGAGCCTTAACGTACTTAACCAACCCTGGGCCACAGGTGCGTCCTCGACCCTTCGATGTACTCGAGTCACCTGTGCTAGCAGAGACCCCAGCATGGGCATCTGTCCTTACAGATATAGATGGAGTCGCATTAGAGCGTCTGCGATTGCCCGGTGCCATCTGCAAAATAAGAATTCTGACACTATCAATGACACAAAAATAATCATAATGATGCTAATGAAATTTCAATATTTTAATAACCATATAAACTTTTATCATAACACATGGACTACTCAAAATATCTTTAACCATATAAACTTTTAAAGGATACTGATTTGGGTGATAAAGATATAACAACATCATGAGAAAGTGCATTTGTTCCCAAAATTGCATTCACAAATCAGCTTGTTTGATGTGTGTGAATTGTTATAAACATCCAACATGGGTGATATAAGCACAAATATGTTACTCATTTCTTATAGTCATCACCTACATTAGTAGCTCAACATTATCATTTTTAGGTGCAACTTAAAACGCTTGTAAGTTTCTTTATCGAAGTAAAAGTGAATTTATCAGGTTTAAAATCACATTCTAAAAGCATCACCAAAAGTTCATGGGCTTTATTTACCTCTACATCCTCACAGTGCCCATTAATTAGGGTATTGAAAGTGACAAGATTTGGAGAAATACCTTTATCTCTCATATCTCTCTGAAAATCTTTGCAGCCCTATCCATCATATTGACCTTGCAGAAATAATCAATTACCATGTTATATGAGTAGATATTTTATACAAGTCCATCATTGACCATATGATTCAAATAGCGATCCCTCTCCCTAACTTTCCATAAACCTTATTAGAAACTCAAATGCTTTAAGAGGGTCCAAACTACGAAACACAATATGAACCAATGATCTAACAGTAGCATCATTTGGAGAAACATTATTCTCATTCATTAACTCTAGAATCATAAAAACCTCATCCACCATCTTAGCATTACAAAACCCGTCAATTAGGATTGTGTATGTAAAAACATTAGGTATATATCACAATCCTTCTATCTGTTTAACTAACCTAAGTGTTTCATCCACCACACCAATTCTACAAACTCCATGAATAAGTACATTGTATGTAAACCAATCTGGTTTGCAATTGTCCGCAGACATTTGTTGAAACTTCAAATAAGCCAAATCAATGGAATTGGATTTCACCAATGCATCAATAACCGCATTATACAACCTTGTACTAGGACTAATACCCAAAAATGAAATCTACCCAAAAACATCAGCACAGTACTTGGCCAATCCTAGCCTGCCCCAACTACCAATCAAAACGCAAAGCAAATCCTCACTAACACGGAAACCCGAAATTTTTATATCTTTAAGTAACTCAATAGACAATATAACATGACCCTTTCTGTAAAGCACATTGCCTAAAACTCCCTTAACCGATTGATCCTTAGCCAATAACGGGACGAAATTAGAAACCCATATATAAAATCTTAAAGAATGTAATGGATTTTTTTGATTTTGCAAGATACTCACCACAGCAAGCTCCATGTTGTTCTCCCTGTTGTTCTGGAATTTCCAGAACAGCAGCATTATCAATTGATCAATTCCACATCACATTAACAAAACCAGAGTTATCAATTGATCAAAACACATCACATTAACAACAATACGCCATATTCAAAGCCCATTTGAAGTGCATTCGGCCAAGGTTATCAATTGATCAAAACACATCACATTAACAACATTACGCCATATTCAAAATCCATTTGAAGTGCATTCGGCCAAGGTTCCTACAACACTCCTAATGTATTTTCAACACCATTTCCCCAACTAAAGCCATGCATTCTGCATAGGCTTTCAATTAACAACATTGGATGTTTCAAATCTAATCACATATAATTCAAGCTATACCATGTTTCTAAGCATTAATAATCACTTGCCATTAACAAAACACAAAAAAATCATTCCCCATCATCAAACTATAGATTCGGCCAACATAAGGAATTTACAACTTATGAAATTTCTACTCAATTCACAACTAACGCATGTTATATCACCCTTCTAAGCTTGAACCATCATCCATGCTTACAAAATTAGTGCAAAATCCTCAAATTAACAAATCAATTTGGAAAGAATATTGTGAACCCAAACTCAAACAACCCATTTCTTTTTATTAGCGAGAGAGAGAGAGACTGACCTGAACATAGAGCACGACTGGTATTGTCAAGACCGACGTCGGCAGCTTTTGGGATCACTGTTACGAGCAGAGAGTGAGAGGAGAAGAGAAGAAATTAAGCACGCAGAAGTAGAGAGTGAGAGGGGAAACCGAATTAGGGATTTTAATAACCCTTTAGCATCGAAATGTTCGACGCTAAAATATTGGCGGCTAAAAAAATTAGGGTAATTTTTTTAGGGAAATTAATTTTTTTACTTTTAGCGTCGATTAAAATTTTCGACACTAAAATTCTAACATTTAGCGTCGATTAAAATTTTCGGCGCTAAGAGCTTAACTGTTAGATTTTTAGCGTCGAAAATTTTAGTCGACGCTAAAAGTCTAACATCATTATAATAATAATAACAACAACAAAAACTACCATCCATCCATCCATGATAATAATAATAATAATAATAATAACAACAACCATCGATCCATGATAATAATAATAATAATAACAACCATCCATCCATGATAATAATAAAAAAATTAATCATCCATTACACATATACTAACTGGATTAGTCACTATTATCTTCGATGTTTGAGGATTCCTGAAAGGACTCGAACTCATCTTCAGCTTTGAATTCTTCTTCATTTGCTGCTTCCACGCTAACTTGAGAATGAGGAATTATCTCAACATCTGTATTTTCTCAAGTTAACGTGATATTTCAGTAACTTGGATATTGGTAAATGAAATATCTGTTGAGGAATTTCAAAATTATCAGAGACTTGTTGTGCTTCATCTGAAATTTCAACAATATATTTCTCTTGCGTGTCCCAAATGCCCCTATGTTGTAACTTTTCAACCACCATCCATCCATTCCTAGCTTTAGATCAAATATATATATATCACAGACCGTGTTTGAGTACAAAAAATGTATGGATCATTTTTATACCAATAACGTTGAACATTAATTGACGTTAGATGATTACTAAATTGAATTCTCCTATTTCTGGCATTTGTGTCAAACCACTTTCATTCAAATGGCATTGTACGTCGTCTGGGTCTGTATATCAACTCAATGACTGATTGCAAAACTCCGTAGAAGTCAACAATATATTAGTCGTGTTCTCATAAGACTACAATTCCATAATTCTGAGTGACATGTGAAACATCTCGCTATTTGGTACGAAATCTAACTTCGTTCACAATGCATCCATTGTATTCATAAGCCTACTTTTGAGTCCCATATGCCAATGTAACTAACGAAGAGGACGAGTCCAGTTGACCATTTTGCACTTGGTTGTTTATCTAACACATGATAATATTATGTATTAATATAACAAACATTAAATATTTACTGTTAGGATAAAAATAAATAGTCAATGTTAGGGCTTACATTTGCCTCAAACTATTTAGGAAATTCTTTTTTGTGTCTTCCATCAACGTTGTGGTCACTACCACATTGTAGCATGATAATATGTTGCCTACAAAAAATGATTTACGTTAATGTAAGACAATAAAAATACACTTATGTACCTACAAGACTGACGTTAAGTACGGTTGCACTTCATCGCAATTACTCAATATAAACCAATGCGCATGTTGAGATTCCTCGAATGTTAGCAATTTGACATCTAATGCTACAAACGATCTACAATTTTGACGGAACACTGTGATATATTGCTGATTACTTGCATCTCCATCATAGTTTCTTGGCCGACGATTAAAATGAGTTTCAATATTCTGCATGTACATCGAACAAAATATTATTACCTCACTTATTATAACGGCCTCTGTTATTGACCCTTCAGGTCGCGCCTTATTTTTCACATATTATTTGTAATGTCCCAAAGCCCTGCAGATATGACAACAAATTTGCATTATTAATAAATTTAATGCAAAATTTGTAATATTTAAAACTTTATATTACCTCTCAATATGATAAATCCATCTGTAATGGACATGACCTCCCTTCATAGCTTCAGATGGTAAATGCACGGCCAGATGTACCATCACATCAAAAAAAGCGGGTGGCAATATTCTCTCCATACTCTGAGATTCTTGTTGACCGTTGAATAATTTACTTCTCCGTCAAGGATAACTCAACTTAAGAAATCTCTTGTGCCATGTGTATCCTATTTTATTCTGTAACCGTTGCGAAGGTGTTTGACCCGCACAAACTGGACATGTCATGTATCCCTTAGTGCTACATCCAGTTAATGAACCATAAGCTGGAAAATCATTAATGGTCCACAATAATGCGACATGCATATGAAAATACTACTGAGAAGCGACATCATAGTTATGCACACCCACATTCCATAATGTTTGTAACTCCTTGATCAATGGTCACAAGTAAATATCCATATCTTTACCAGGGGAACGTGGACCGGGGATAAGCAATGACATAAACATGAACGGATCATTCATACATTTCCATGAAGGTAAGTTATATGGAATAGCAATAACGGGTCATATGATGTAAGAGTTGTACATATTCCCAAATGGGTTAAAACCATCGGAGGCGAGACCTAACCTGACATTACGGGGGTCCTCAGCGAAACGGGGTGTCATCAAATTCCTTCCACTCGGTTCCATCCGTAGGATGTCTGAGTATGCCCTTCGCACCGATCCTCTTTTCATGATGCCACATCATGTCAGTCGTTGTGTATCGTGACATGAACAACCTCGGCAGCCTGGGCGTAAATGGGAAATATTGTAATATCTTTGAGGCACTTTTTCCCATATCACAGACTTTGTACCGACTTTCACCACATATTGGACAATATTCAAGTGATTCATACTCGGCATGAAATAATACACAGTCATACTTACAAGCATGAATGGATTCATACCCCATTCTCATATCACACAATATTTTCTTTGCCTCGTAATACGACTTAGGCAATTCGCTTCCAACCGGTAATATTTTCCCCAGTAAGTTTAGCATCATATCAATACTTTTATTGGACATTCTGTTGATCACTTTAATGTGTAATAATTTCACAATGAAATTTAAGATCGACATTCCAACACCTTCAAATGGTATTTTTTTTACCTCATCAAGTAGTTCACTAAATAAATTTTGATCATTTCCACCTAATACGGGTATGTCACCGCTAACACTATGACCAAATTGTGGACCTTGTAAGTCATGCAAAGCATCGGTTATCTCATCGTTTTCAGGTTGATTGTAATTAATACTCCCTTCACCGGAATCAATAAACAGTGATTGAGAATTATATTGCTCACCGTGATAAATCCATGTACGGTAAGTTGGTGATATTCCTAACATGTATAAATGATTATGAACTTCATCTAACTGTTTCATTTTCCTATTCAAACAATTTATACATGGACATCGAACACGACCTTCTGCATCAATGTGTTGCTTTGCCGATTTCGTGAACTCATACACTCCATTACGATATTCAACACTCAATCTATCCACCAAGCTCATCCAATTTCTATCCATTTCAGCCAAATATCTAAATAAAAATATAATTATTAGACATCATATTACACTCATCAACATCACCAATAAATTAATTATTTATTTAAGCATACACATATATATTCCGTTAATTATTTAATTAGTTAAAAAATAAAGATATAGTTAGTTAATTAACTAATCTACATATATGCATCATAAACCACTAACACAAGGTATATAATAAATATAATTATAAAAAATGAAAACAATAATTTTTTTGAAAGTTTAAACTGAAATAACTTAAGTGAGAATACTTATTCTTTACAAATATAAAGAAAAATAATAAAAAGATATGAAAGAAAATTACCTTATGGAAAATTAATTAGAGTTTTATTGAAAATTTGTAGGAGCTAGAGTTGTGAGGTTGCAGATGAGAGAGTAAGATTGCAGAGGATGAGAGAAAAAATATAGGGGGAAGAAGGGTTGGTGGTGCTGCATTTTAATATAGTTTTAGCGTCGAAGTACTTTATTTCGAAGCTAAAAATGTGACATTTAGCGTCGAAATAGGTAAAAGGACTGTCGGTGGTATTATCATAAACATTTAGCGACGTAAAATAGTCGACGTTAAATGTCATATTTTTAGCGTCGAAATTATTATTTGACGCTAAAAGTTGTAATTTTAGCGTCGTAAGTTAATTCGACGTCAAATGTAAGGGGAATAGTTAAAAACTTTTAGCGTCGACATAATATCGACGCTAAATTTATAACTTTTAGCGTCGTCTTGAAAATATGACGCTAAAAGTATATCCTTTTGCGACCAAAGTAAATATCGACGTAAAAAGTTTGACATTTGGCGTCGAATATGTTAATCGACGCTAAAAGTCGTTATTAGCGTCGAAATTAGTTTCGACGCTAAATGTTTGGACGCTAAAGATACATTTTCTTGTAGTGTTTACTTAAGATGTACTTACGATATTTTGTGAGTATGAACAAATAAGATTGGGCGAAGTTGCCGAACGTGGCTCAATTTTCATATAACTTACAGCGA
This sequence comes from Zanthoxylum bungeanum, assembly GCA_019454045.1. Lineage (NCBI taxonomy): Eukaryota > Viridiplantae > Streptophyta > Magnoliopsida > Sapindales > Rutaceae > Zanthoxylum > Zanthoxylum bungeanum. The sequence goes on along the minus strand of SKCR01047645.1, from coordinate 72,874 downwards.
AGTGAGTCAACAAACCACAATCTGTTTGAGTTGGCTACGGGGCATCAACCTTATACTCTTAACATGATTATTCCAAGCTATATGGGGAGCAGTACTATAGCGTACAAGGCTGCGAAAGCATGGCACGAGCAAACTGACTTGGCTCGCACATATCCTGATAAAGCAGCGAAACGGATGAAGAAGTGGGCTGATGGTAAGTGACGAACAGTGACATACGATGTTGTGGACTTGGTGTTGGTGAGGACACAACACAAGGTAACTCATTCGTTGCATGAGAGGTTAATCTGCAAGTATGAGGGACCATTTTTTATTATTAAAATGGTTGGGAATGTGTCATATAAGCACGAGCTTCCTTCAAGGCTTAGGTTGCATCCAATTTTCCATGCAAGTTGCTTGAAGTTGTATCATGGTGATAATGAGGATCCTAGATGCAATTAGCCCAAGCAGACACCTTTAGGGATTGAGACAACGTACGACAAGGCAGTGGAGGATATACGCGATGTATGGACACTTTGTAACTCTCGCCAAGGCCCTGTTCTGAAGTACTTTATTCAATGGAAATGCTTGTCCGTTAGTAAATACATTAGAAAACTGAATCAGCGTTGTGGTAGTTCAAGGATAAGATTCGGAAATTAGGCGAAACCAGTTCCCAACAGGTTGCAAGTTAGATGACCAAATCAAAATCAAAGGAAAAGCTCATTTTTCTGAAGGAATCCCCAAGTTGAGTCTGGTTGCCAAACCAAAAGGATGTCTGACAAATGAAAGATAAACGAGGGCGTTGCGTGAATTGGGTGGGGGAGAGTATCACTCCTCAACTTATTTGCTCCATGCGTGACAATTCTTGGTGTGGTTACACACCTATTTTGATGGCCGAACAACATGGCCAAGTATTGAGCCAACCTTGAGGGAGTATTTTAGCCCATATGTTGCAGTATAGAGCTTTTTGGAATGCATTATTTTGGGCAGCTTTGCCTAATTTCGGGATTGGGGTATTTAGGGCCGCATGAAGTCTTATTTAGGCGATCTTATATTATTTAGGAAATGATCTATATATCCTAAATAACATAGAGGAGCTTCATGTATTTTGTTTCCTTTACTAATTAGATAGTTTCATGTTATAGTAGGATTTACAGTTTTAATTCCATTGTTATCTTGTAGGAGCTAGTTTACTTGACATATGTATAAACAAAGCCTCATAGAAGGTAATGAGAAGAAGTATTCATTCATATTCTCTTTTAAATTTCGTAGCTCCATCTCTCCTATAATTTCAGATGTGGTTTCAAAGGTTGTTTGGGTGTGAAATAATCCCGTTTTGCTCCCAAGGCCACACGGTTTGGTTAAGACCTTGACACTATCCAAGTAATAAGTGGCTTAACCACTGATTTTTCACAAAGGAAAGTGTTTTATGGTGGTTGGTTATCGACTGAAAATATTTTTCAGAAAACGTTTAAGATGTTATTTTTTGGAAAATATTTTCTAATAGTTAGAAATGAGGTATGTAAATTTTGGAAGAGAGGAAAAAAATTATTTTTCGTAGAATGATTTTTACGTATTTATATTTTATAAGTTATTTTCTGAAAAATAATTAAACTTTTTTATTGATCAGATAATAATTTATATTGATTAATTTTTTCGTAAGTGTCCTTAATACGATAAAATAAGGAATAATATTTTCCATGAGAATCTATTGTTAAGTTGAGAATGATATTTAAGATTTTAAGAGTCCCGTTTGGAGTGGAAATTAAAAGGTTATAAACGTGATTTTATGGTTCATTAGGTATTGATTGTGATGGTGGAAAGAAGTAATTATTTGGTGCAATAGTGGTATGAGTGATGTAATATCATTAATAAATTAGTAAATGATATATGTGATTTAATATTCATATTTTTAGTTATTTTTTAATATTTTAATACGCATGGTAATGAGTTATTAAATTGTTGTATGAATGACGTGATATCTCCGTTGTATTGTATATTTTTTCGTCGGAAAGAAGTGAAACTTGGAACGTAATTTTCACGTCATATATAGTCCTTTTAATGGAAAGCACATGACTATTATTATCTCTTTGTATGAAAAATGGTTTAAAGATTTTTTTGAGGTTGACAGTCGAAGTCTTCCTGATTGTGGAAATAATGATATCTTATTAGTAAAAAAAATTAAATAAACAATATATATATTTAATATCATATCATATACCAAAAAAAATGACTCGTGATTGTGGAAGTAGATTTATCCGTCTCCAATGAGTGCGGCTTAGTGATGTATGATTTAGGATATCACATTGAGGTCTTTAGTTCGAATCTAGTGAGTACATTTCTTATAAGATCCTGAGACAATCGGAAGTTTTACATATTCTGTTTAAGCCCAGAAAAAAGTGATTTGACGGCGGATTTTCCGACCATTCCCAAAAAAAAAAAAAAAAAAAAAAGTAAGTGGATTTATCCTAACCCTAATTTAAAAGTAAAATACAAAGAGGAAACATCATTATCAGAACAACCCTGGATGACCGTTAAGTAGGAAGGGCATTTCAGTCAATAAGAACTCAAATTTCCCTTCTTTATAAGTAAGTAGTAACCACATTGGATTTCACAACTACACCACAAATCATCAAAGCAAGAGAGAAAATGGAAAATTTTACACTTGAAATTATCTTCCTCTCAATCCTTCTCTCAATCACTTTCCTCTACTGGAAAAAAAAGTCAAAGTCAATCAAAACACCACCATCACCACCAAAACTTCCCATAATCGGTCACCTTCACCTTGTTAGAGACATGCCACACCATGATTTCGCTAAACTCGCTGACAAATTCGGTCCCATCATGTATCTCCAACTCGGCCGAGTCCCAACAGTTGTAATCTCCTCACCTGAAATCGCTAAACTCGTTATGAAAACTCACGACCAAGTCTTCGCTAGCCGCCCAGTATTCTACGGCTCTCATTACTTCACGTTCGGCGGCAGAGACGTATCCTTCTCCCCTTACGGCCCTTTCTGGCGCCAAGCTCGTAAAATATGTGTCACCGAGTTACTGAGTTCAAAACGAGTCAACCATTTCCAAGCCACTCGAGAAAACGAAGTGAACCGTTTCTTGAACGCAATTAAAACCCAGTGTGGGGAAGAAACAGATATCAGCGAGCTTCTTTTTAGGTTATCTAATGATATTTTATGCCTTGCAGCTTTTGGGAAGAGATTAAAGGGAAATTCGGAGGAAGAGGATAGGCAAAAGCCTAACTTGTTGCATCTTCTTACAGAGAGTGAAGAAATTCTATCTGGGTTCAATCTCGTGGAATTTTTCCCCGAGTTCGCTTGGCTTATGAACTTGCTATTTGGGTACGCAAGAAAGTTGAGGAAGAATTCGCAAGAATTGGCAGTTGTTTTCTATGAGCTTATCGACGAGCATTTGAAGACAAAGAAGGCCACAAGTTCAATGGATGGTGAAGATTTTATTGATGTTTTGCTTAGAGTGCAAAAAAAACACGACCTGGAGTTGCCCATTACTGATGATGATGTTATGGCTCTTGTTCTAGTATGCATCTCTATCTCTTCTTTTTATATATATATATATATTGCTGCATCGAGGGTTTTTTATTTTCATTAACATATTATTTTTGTTTGATATAAGTTAAAATTCAAATAAAATATCATATTTAAAAGAGAAATGGCATTTAAACCCCATATTTTGAGGAAATAATCATCAACATATCCTTTTTAGAACACACTTACATTTTGTTTTGATAAATCTCGAAGTCAGTATATCCATGGATGGAGTTTAATTATGTGATCATTTATGAAAATATAATATTTTTGTAATACACATATCCAAATTTTATCTAAAAAGAGTATATGTATGTATGTCTCAAAAAGGGTCTATACAACCATTTAATAAAAAACATGAGATCTAAATGTTTGTTTCCCTATTTAATAGGAAAATGATATGAAGACTAAAGCATCTTAAAATTTTAAAAATTTTAAAAAAACAAAATAATATTATTTTGATTATGATTTTATTCTCCATTCATCCCCATTTAATCTCTATGCGATTACTTTAATAAATAATGACTATTAGATAGGAAAAGTTTCTCCAAAAGATTTTCACAGACATGTAATTGTACAGGACGTTTTTATGGCGGGAACTGAGCCAACGGCAACTTCTCTGGAATGGACAATGACAGAGCTGGCTAGACACCCAAGAATAATGAAAAAAGTGCAAGAAGAAGTTCGAGGAGTTGCTTCTGGTAGTGAAAGAGTTGAAGAGAGCCATATCCAACAACTCTATTATTTGAAAGCTGTAATTAAGGAAACAATGAGATTACACCCAGCAACTCCTTTACTGCTTCACAGAGAGTCCATGGAGAAATGCATGCTTCAAGGATATGAGATACCGGCCAAGACTCGGATCATAATCAACAGCTACGCCATTTCCAAAGATCCCAAAGTTTGGAAAAATCCCACGGAGTACATTCCTGAGAGATTTCTTGATAATAACATAGATTTTATGGATCAAAATTTTCAGTTTATGCCATTTGGAGGAGGAAGAAGAGTTTGCCCTGGGTCTAATTTTGGATTGGCAACTATAGAATTGGCACTGGCTCGTCTTTTGTATCATTTTGATTGGGCATTACCTCCGGGAGTCAAGGCGGATGATGTGGATCTTCAGGAAAATTTTGCGATTGCTACAAGGAAAAAAGTTGCTCTGATGCTTGTCCCAACAGCAAACAAGGATCATGAACTCAAGTAAAATGATGCTTAAATGAGTTTTTAGTGTGCAAAGATTTATTATTATTGCATGTTGCAATAATAAATCTTGCTTCTAATTAAATATTAATTACTGTTTCTATAAATGTTTTCGTGATGCATTTAGCCATCTGAAGAAGAAGGTTATGGTTTTCTTCTTCTTCTTCTTCTTTTTTTTCTTTTTAAGAATGCAATTGAAAATTTATTGTAATAAGTTAAAAAACTATATAGCGTTGTATTGTCTCCTAAGAAGATTGACAATATCTTTTTATAAAATGTTTTTGTGATGCATTCGTGAGTCAAGGTTATTATTATTATTTTTTTATTTGAATTATGAAGTTTTTTTTTACTATTCATAATTGTAGACACGACCTTTTTGTATGAAGCCCGATGATGAGCCTCGTATGGAGGCACTACTTGATAAGTTGCGGAAGTCGCGGGAAACAGACGTCGGAATGGAAAATTCAAGAAATAAATACCTTGCCAATTTAATTTATTTGTTTAGCCTCGGATTCGCTCGATGGATCTCTATTTTAAAATTTTAGCCTCGACCCAAAACCCATGCACCCATCCAAAAGCCCATTTCGCCCAAAGCCCAATCCAAAAATATCCAACACATTTAAAACACATGTCACGAATCCAAATAAATCATCTTCCTAATTTAAATAAATCACCTATCAAATTAAAGAAATTCCCCCACCAAAAATACAAATATTTTTTCCCTTTATAAATTAATTAACACTACCCATATTTGCATGATTTCCTTCCTTACCTAGAAACCCTAGGATGACCATTATAAAAATGGACCTCAACCAAACCCTACCCTCTCTTAGACATTCTCTCCTCTCTCTTTCACTCGGCAACTCTCTAAAAAAAAAAACAAAAAAACAAAACTAAACAAAGCATCCTCTCGCCTCCCTCCACACTCCTCTCTCCCTCACGACCTCTCTCAAACACAAATAATAAAACTATAAACCCTACACTCACGCCTCGGCCCTCTCTCGTCACCTCTCTCAAACCACACAAAATAAAACTAAACAACAAACAGAACCCTAACAGCCCCTCATCACTCACGCCAAAACTGCCATTCACCTATTCAAAAGCATACATGCCAAGAACCTATTCAGCTCACGAACGACCTCACTGCTACTCACAAGCAACAACCATAAACCTTAAAGCCACCTACACTTAGAACCTCAAAACAGCCCTCTCACCGACGCTCACACCAATATAGCCCATTCATGCCAAACACGTTACCCCACAAAACCTTCAACACAGGCCCTAGACTCACACGGTAATTGGACCACGGCGCAAGCCCCATGCATACTTGAAACACAGCACACGTCTCCACACCACTCATGTAGACCACACGGCACCCAGACCACACACATAGCATGTCACTCAAGCCACTAAACAACCCCAAAACAGTAGCCAAAACCGAGACGAAAAATCCCAAAACAGCGAGTAAACAACGAACAAAACTGCAGTAAAAGAGCAGAAAACAGTGAAGAAAATAGCGGAAACAGCAGCCAAAAACTACAGTTAACCAGAAAATCGTTGAAGCGTTAACCCTTCGGCGGACGTCCCAACGCACTCCCGGGACGACCAACTTAAAAGGTAAAACATGAGGGGCACCTTTGTTATATTTTTATTTTGCCGTCCCGGACACGGCATGCTTGTTTGGACGTGGAATAAGTCCACCGAGCATGTGAGAGTCCTACACTAAAAAACGGCCAAACTATTGGTCACATCTCTCTTTATTATTCCGATTTATCTTCCTTTAATATCGCATTTAGCTTTTATTTATCGCTTTTGTTAGTATTGTTATTTCATCACATGCATTTCATGTCTACATTGGGTTAATGATGGCATTTGTTAAATGGTCGGTGCTACCTCTTGCGGTATATCGGATGAAAATCCAGACATAAATTCCGTAGCGAATCCGACAGGACGGTATTGCGGTCTGTACTTGGGATACAACTTCACGTACCGCTTGAGAAACCTTTCAAGCAGTGTTACATTTTGGTATTTAATTTTGTGTCTATTGTTCCACTATTTATTTTCTATGTATTGTTTCTTTGTTTAGCATGTTAATCTTGATGTGCATGGGCTAATCATGTGGGGGTAAAGGTTCTCTATTCGAGGGAACGCCTAAAGGCTACCTTTACCACAATATTTTACCGCGCTTTTAGTCCGTTATTTACTTTTCGCATATTATTCTTTGTTTGTTCATACATTGTTGCTTGATAAGCATGGGCTAATTACGTTGGTTTAAAGGTCTTTATTGAGGGAGAAAAAGCCTAAAAAGGCTACTGTAGGCACTGCATTTTTCACATAAGTCCCTATGATGAGTGTCATTTGGAGACATGCCTTTTTAAGTCACGGAGGTCACGGGAATACGGACATCGGTAGGGGAAATCTTTAATAAACAAGGTTCACTGTTTTCGTTTAGTGCTGCGTTCGTGTTTACGTTCGAACGTCAAACGGATTGAGGCGTTTGTGCCGCGTTCGAGGGAAGCGTCTCGAACGGTGTCGTTAATCTGGTTTTGCTGCTAGCCTCACATCCCGCCCAATTAGCCCCACAAAGCCCATTAAGACACATCCCAATTTAAATAAATAAATATTAATTAAAACATTAACTAAATAAGATAATAATTAAATTAATTAAATAATTAAATAAAACATATACCAAACATAAAATAACAATTACCAACTTAAACTAAAATCATGCCTAAATTAAACAAATCACATACTAAATCAAAATATAATCATGTCTAATTAAAATCAATCAAACAATTATATTCCCAATCTAATAAGATTATTCCCAAACTTAAAATATTGTATTCCTAATCCAAACCAATCAAATATTCAACCTTCCCTATCTAGCCAAGATTTGTCCCCCCTCAATCTTTGACTTCCCTTAACCAAACCAAATCAAATCCATTGCTTTCCTTGTCCAACACCAAATCAAATTCCTCTTTAATTAGCCAAATCCCTTTCCTTCTCAACGCTAGTCCCTAGTCCTTAGTCCTTAGTCCCTAGTCCCTAGTCCCTAGCTCATACACAACACACAGAAAAATTACAGGAAGAACACACTCAAAAACAGTAAGCAAAAGATAAAGAGGAAACGGCATCGAAACCACAAGGAAACAGTAGCAAAAGACGGAGAACGACGACTCAAAACAGTAAGACAACGAACGAGAACAGTGAACCAGTGAACTGGGAGAGTTGCGGAGCATCCACCCTTCCGACGATCGTGTACCGTACATCCGAGAGGTGATTTAAAAGGTTAGACCTGAGGGTACATTTTCATTAGTTTATATTCGTTTTTTTTATTATTATTGAATTCTATTCGCATGAGAGTCGTTTATGGATGCATGTTGTGGCTTGAATGAAATGGAAGAGTGTCGTCTCTTGTGGTATATAGGATGGAAACCCAGACGTAAATTCCGTAGCCGAATCCGAATGGACGGTAGTGCGGTCTGTACTTGGGATACAACTCCACGTACCACTTGAGTAAACGGCACCTTCTCTTGTTTTGTGTTGCTTTTATTTATTTATTTTCCGTCACTTAAATTCTGCATGTTGCTTATTTATGCATGACTCAATCGAGCGCATGGGCTTAGTAAGTGGAATGAAAGATCTCCTATGGGGAGGGGTTAAGGCCCTTTACCACGATGCTTTGCCGCACCGGTTGATGTGTGTTCGGTTGGATGCAAGACACGTTCAATCAGACATACTTAGAATAATATGCTTGTCTTTATGTTTGTATGCATGATGTGATGTGACGCGCATGGGCTTAGTATGTTGGTCTAAAGGTCCTCTCTTGAGAGATCAAGAGCCCCAAAAGGCCACCTTTACGGCAGTACTTCACCGCGCCCCTTTATATTGTTGTTTATGTATTGCGTCCCATTTCATGCATCAGGTCTGTTCCCGTTCGAACGCGTTTACGAACGCAACTCGAACGCGCATGCATTTTTGCCTTATCATGCATCAGGTCTTATTTCCGTTCGAACACGTTCACGAACGCCATACGAACGTTAGCATTCTATTTCATTTCCGTTCGAACACGTTATCAAATGCCATACGAACGCGAGCATTCTGTTTCATTTCCGTTCGAACGCGTTTACGAACGCTACTCGAACGTGAGCATTCTGTTTCATTTTTGTTCGAACGCGTTTACGAACGCTACACGAACGCGCACACACTGAACTGAGTCTGTCTTATCATATTCATGCATAATTGCCTCTTGGTTGATCTTTCTTGTGTTATATAGCCAACTGTATTATTTGTATCCCTGCATTTATCCATTCTATGTGTTCTCGGGATTGTATTCAAGCATGATTAGGCTGTTAGCATGTTATTTGGTTAATAGGTTCGTGAGATAGTACTCAAGCATGATTATGTTGTTCTTAGTTTTCCATATCATAGGATTGAAATATGTTCATGAGATTGCCATGTGATGTTGCATGTTGTGATGAACTTGTTGATGTATGCATATGAATTTAGAAGCATGATATTTTTGGAAATAAATGTTATTTAAGCCTGGTTAAATTATTATATAAATCCTTTTATTTCAAGTGACATATGTAAGGGACCATTCCGAACCCAACGGTTTGAGGTCTTCCCTTGCGAGGGGTGAGTGCGGCCTTAATCTTTGTCCCGGTTCACACCGGGTGGCGACTCCATGTTATTTAGTGCTTCCCAACTAGGTCGCGAGCCTAGGAACGGCATCGCCCAGGTTCTGTTGTCCACAGCTACCTTTACCACAATATTTTTCCGCGCTTTTTATTATTCCGTTATCTACTTTCCGTATATTATTTCTTTGTCTATTCATACATTGTAATTTAGTACGCATGTGCTAATCACATCGGATTAAAGGTCCTCTGTTTGAGGGATAAAAGCCTTTAGGCTACCTTTACCATGATGTTTTGCCGCGCCGGATGAGGTATGCTCGATTGAAAGTGAAATACGTTCAACCGGGCATACGAGATCCCATATAGATGTCGACCTTGGTCGCATCTCTTTTATTTAATTATGCATTGCTATTTAGTGCGCATGGGCTAATCATGTGAGTCAAAGGTCCTCCATTCTAGGGAAATGCCTAAAGGCTATCTTTTCCACGGTGTCTTGCCGCGCCCTTCCCATATTGACTTTTCTATCCATCTTTGTTTTGGTTTTTGTTTTACATCCTTTTATTTTCACATTCGTGCCATGTTTATGTTTGAGTGTTTGCTTCTAACGGTATATCGGATGGAAACCCAGACATAAATTCTGTAACCGAATCTGAATGGACGGTAGTGCGGTCTATACTTGAGATACAACTTCACGTACCGCTTGAGCAACATTCATACATGTTTCCGTGTCATTTCAGATACCACTTTGGTAATCTCGTTCGAACACGTTATCAAATGCTACTCGAACGCATGCATTTTGTTTACCATTCAAACGCGATCTCAAACGCTACTCGAACACATGCATTCTGTTTACCATTCAAACACGTTATCAAACACTCCACGAACGTGCATGCAATGGATCGACTTATTTTCCTCATATTTCGTGAATGTTTGCTTATTTAAGTCATTTCTTTCGCATTACATAATTAACCATATCATTTCATTATTGACGCTTTCACCGTTATTAATTATTTATATTTTCGCATTTCTTTATTTGATATGTTTATGGAATTATGTGCTCGTTTTTATTTTATTTACTTTTATGGGTGTGCAAACTTGGGTGTTGATTAAATTATCTTGCATGCGTTTCATAAGACTTGGTTGTACTATTGCATAAATTCGTTCATTACAATCGGCATAAGTAAGGGACCATTATGAACCCAACGGTTTGAGGTCTTCCCTTGCGAGGGGTGAGTGCGGCCTTAAATCATTTCTCAGTTCACACTGGGTGGCGAATCCATTTTATTTCTCCGGTTTAGTCCCCCGCGGGCTACTCCGTACTCCCGACCGGACCGCGAGCCCGGGCAGCGTCGTCCACTTCTGTACCTTGCCTATAATAATCTATCATTTTTTGGGTGGTCCTATTAAACTCTCAGTGGGCCTCCATTCTTGATCCTATTATTGGGATGGGTCCCATTTAACAGCTCATATCCAAACTCATCCCATTTTTGAGACCCCACATTAAGTCTCGAACTCAAGATCTCACTCTTAGAGTTAGAGTGAGAGTTTGAGACCAACAGAGCCAGACTCATACTAACATCTATTATGAGGTTTCAAATGCATTGGACCGATGATTTATGAGTATTTTTAATTGTTCAATGGAAACGAGTGTTAAACCTATAAGAAATTTGTCATGATCTAAAATCGGGGTTAATGATATTTAAGTAATTAATACAAAATAAAACTGATTCAAAAGTCAGTCAAATTGTCAAAAGTTACAGGAAATCGATCAAATAGTCAAAACATGTCCCGGAGACTTTAAAACAAAAAGAAAATATAAAATCACGTAGAAGAAAATTTAAAACATCCTCACAGTTAAATGTGTATACCTGTCGTGATTAAATATTTAAAATTCAAACAATAGTCTGATTATAGAATGCGTTATCCAAATAAATTTATAGTCTGATAATTTTAAATACAAGTCAAATACCTTCTAGAATGTACTAACATCGATTTGCAAAGAGGGTTCACTCATCATGATTCAAAGTCCTCGAGGAATCAACCACGCTCCTCACTCTCCAAATCATCCATAGTCCTGCCTGGATGATTGATATTAAAAGGTGAATAAAATCATGCGCTCAGTATGGATTAAATAACTCACTTAATTGGTTTTATAAAAATATTATATGATTAGTAAGATATATAGATATACGTCTAATAAAAAAATATCGATGATACGAGTTTATGAGAAATTTATAATTTATATATTTTCATCGGTATAAACCAAAATATACATCATCAACAATAATTAATCATTTAAAATAAAACCGCTTGAATGAAATGTCACACGTGGCTGCGTAAACATATGCCACAATGGGGCCACATGACAAATGCCACAACGGGGCAATATAAGTCTATAATGTGCACCGCAACATGACTCCACATGATCAAATACCACAACGGGACAATGTAGGTCTAAAATGTGCACCGCAACTGAGCTTCACATAATCAAATACCATAATGGGATAATATAGGTCTATAATGTGCGCCGCAATGGGACTCACATATACCAATTTTATATATATCAAAATGTTAATTTTTCATTACCAATCCAAGTCTGTTCCAATTTAAATTTATATTACCATGCAGATATCTATATAACTAAAATAATTAAACTGATAATGGTCGTATCGTATCGCCCGACGCGTCATATCACGTTGTATAAAAAATGGTGAATATTAAAAAATATTTTTTGACATTTTCATAGAAAAATATAGTGATATAAATAAATAGATTTAAACGGCAATTAAGGTGTGAAACCAAATCTTTACCTCAACCCGACGTTCGAAATGCAAAACCAATCCCATAATAGTGTTTAATGCATCCAATGTATTTTGTTGATTACGTTGCTACAAAACTCTCACCGGGCCACCGGCACGGCTTAAGAGGCACGTGGGTCCCGCTGACCCGTGATCGCTAAATGGCCACATGGGCACAACACCTCCCCGTGCTGCGCCTCTCTTGGATCCAAATGATGAATGGATCAAAGAGTGTCCGGGATACTAAGGGTATACTCCTCCTTAGGTCCGATATCACTGGAGCTAGCAATCGTCACGGGGGCATCATCTATCCCCGTGCTATTTTTTCTCACGAATCCATTACATCGGGTGAGTGAGGATCAGAGAGTGTTCGACACATTAAGGGCATATTTCTCTTTATGTTCGGTGACACTAGAGCAAGCAATCGCCATGGGGGTATCATCCCTCCCCGTGCTATGCTTCCCACGGATCCTATGCCTCGAGTATGTCCCTGAATATTCCGAGGACCTCGGGCTAAAAGAGATACTTTGGCTTCTGGGGGAATGTCCCGTCCCCAGACCAATGAGCATGGCTCGGTGGGACATAACCCGACCCCAACTTTGAATAATCAGGTGGCATCGGCGGAACAAGATCTAGCCCCGAGCCGTTTATCGGAGTGGCCTCGGCGGAACGTAATCCAGCCCCGAGGTGTTCGAAACATTAAGGGCATGTTCCTCCTTATGATCGGTAATTTTAGAGTAAGCGAACGCCATGGGGGTACCATCCCTCCCCGTGCTATGCTTCTCCTGGATCTATACTCTGATTCATATGGAATCAATTGATTCTGGTGTGTCTTGTGCTTCTCTATGGTGGTAGCCGTGGTCGGGTAGTTTTGGGTTTCGTGCTTTTGACTCTGGACCGTTTGCACTGAGTATGCCCTCAGGGTTTTGAATACGGTTTTGCAAATTATTTTAGAAGAGCGGGTGAAAAAAGAAAGTTTTATTTATATTTGGGGACATATTTCCCTTCTTACAACTCTCTGCGGGTATTTTGAGAGAGGCTTGGTATTTGAATTTCTGTCTCTTATTGGGTTGCTGCCAAAGAAGAGGAGGAATGGGGAATTTACTGAAAGTATTTTCTCAATATTTCGGCGTTCCATGGCTTTTTAATCTTGTGTCGTCCAGCTGTTTCAAGAAGTAAGCCCCTGGCCTTACCACCTCTGTGATTTTGTATGACCCTTCCCACTTGGCACCTAACGAGCCCTCCTCTGGTCGCCGGGTGTTTAAGGTGACCCTTCTCAATACTAAGTCGCCCGGGAGGAAGGAGCGGGTTCGAACTTTTTTGTTATAGAAGCGGGTCATCCTTTGTTGGTAGACCGCTGCTTTTTCATAGCTCTCTCTCTTCCTCCTCGATCAGGTCGAGGTGGTTTTTGATAAGTTCTTCGTTCTGCTCATTCCCAAAGTGGCGGACCCTGTGAGTTGCTACTCCAATTTCTGATGGAATTACGGTCTCACATCCGTATGATAGGGAAAACGGTGTCTCCCCTGTGGAATCTTTGTAGGTCGTCCGGTGCGCCCATAGCACTTTTGGTAATTCTTCGACCCATAAGCCATTGCATGATCCGAGCCGAGCTTTGAGGTTTGCCTTGATGGTTTTGTTCGTTGCCTCGACCTGTCCGTTTGACTTGGGATGGGCTGACGAGGCAAATTTTAGGGCGATCTGGAGGTTTTCACAGAGCTTCCTGAATCCTTTGCTATCGAATTGTTTCCCGTTGTCGGTGATGATTGCCCGGGAATTCCGAACCTGCAGATAATATTCTTTTTTAAAAACTATGTGGCCTTCTTCTCCGTGATGGTGGATAGCGGCTCGGCTTCTACCCATTTTGTGAAATAGTCTATAGCCACGATTGCGTATTTTGCCTGCCCTCGTCCTTTTGGCATTGGTCCTATGATATCTAGCCCCCACTGTGCAAATGGCCAGGGGCTGGATAAGGCGGTTAATTGTTATGCCGGCTGGTGGTGGAGGTTGGCATTCTTCTGACAACCTTCACATTTTTGAGCTACCCTCACACCGTCCTGATGCATGGTCGGCCAGTAAAATCCTTGTCTTAAGGCTTTAAAGGCGATTGATCTTCCTCTGGTGTGACTTCCACAGATGCCTGCGTGGATTTCCCTGAGCACATAATCTGCTTCCTCTTTCGCTAAGCATCTTAGGAGGGGTACGGTGTAGCCTCTTCGGTAGAGTACCCATTAGATTAAGGAAAACTTGGTGCTTTTGAATTTTAGTTTTCTGGCTTCCTTTCTGTCATCGGGTGTCTCTCCTGTTTCCAAATATTTTCTAATCGGTTGCAGCCATGAAGTTCATCTTCTTTATCCAGGGTTCCTACTTCGAATTCTCCTACGCTCTTTTCTCGGAGGCAGATTAGGGGGACTGTTCCGGGATTCTCTGTCTTTATTGAAGATGCGAGCCGTGCAAGAGAATCTGCTTCGCCGTTGTCTTCTCGTCCGACTTGTTCAAAGCGAACGTCCCTCATTTTTTCTATTAACTTTTTTACCTCAGTCAAGTAGGCTCTCATGCTAGGTTCTCTGGCCTGGAATTCGCCTTTTAGTTGCTGAATAGCAAGCTGTGAGTCACTTCTTACTATTACGTCGTGGAATCCTATTACCATGCATAGTCTTAATCCGGCCAGGATTGCTTCATACTCTGCCTCATTGTTCTGGTTTCGAAGGCGAACCTTAAGGCAAACAATACTTCTTCCCCCTTGTTATTTTTTAACACGATCCCGGCTCCGCCGCCCTGTGAGCTGACATGACATCTCCACTTGCTCTCTCTTGTCTCCCCTACCGTCAAGATCTGGGGTTCGGTGAATTCTGCAACAAAATCTGCCAAAGCCTGTCCTTTCATTGCTACCCTCGGAAGGTAGGAGATGTCGTGCTCGCTTAACTCCACCGACCACTTCATCAACCTTCCCGAGGCCTCTGGTTTTTGTAAGATCTGCCGCAATGGGTGGTCGGTGTAAACTTTGATAGGGTGGGTTTGGAAGTAAAGCCGCAATTTCCGAGCTGCGGTGATCAAAGATAGGGCGACTAGTTCATGTACGAGATACCGGGTTTCCGTGTCCAACAGGGCTTTGCTGACATAGTATACTGGTCTTTGGATTCGATCGGCCTCTTGCACCAGCACCGAACTTACTGCGTGTTTTGAAACAGCCAAGTACAAGTATAATGTCTCTCCTGGGAGAGGTTTCGCTAGGAGCGGGGGCTGTGCTAGATATCGTTTCAGTTGTTGGAAGGCCTCCTCGCACTCCGGCGTCCAGTCGATCCCCTTTTGGGCTTTCTTAATGGCTTTGAAGAAAGGGTGGCACTTGTCGGTTGCTCGGGAGATGAATCGGTTAAGCGCGGCTAGCCTGCCGGTTAGACTTTGAACTTCTTTCACCGTCCTGGGAGATTTCAAGTCCAGTACGGCTTGTATCTTTTACGGATTTGCTTCTATGCCCCTGGAGCTCACCATGTAGCCTAAAAACTTCCCGAAGGCGCACTTTTCTGGGTTGAGTTTTAAATGGTATTTCCTCAATAACTCAAAGGTTTTCTTCAGGTCGGTCACGTGACACCCTGGCGCCTCAGACATTGTTATCATGTCGTCAACATACACCAGCATTGTTGTGCCGATGAGTGGTTTGAAAATCTTGTTGACCAGTCTCTGAAAGGTGGCTCCTACATTTTTTAATCCGAATGCATTACTTTATAACAGTAAAGCTCATGATCGGTGACAAAAGCTATTTTCTCATCGTCAGCAGGGTGCATCTTGACCTGGTTGTATCCTGAGAAGGCGTCCATAAGCTCAGCAGTCTCTTGCAGGTTGTCGTATCTACCACCTCATGAATTGGCACGTCTCTTGAGTGATCCACGCCAGGTCTGTCAAGTCCACGCATCCTCTCGGGCATCCTTGTTGAGGTCGGTGAAGCCACGCACATCCTCCACCTCCCGTTTGCTTTCCTACCAATACCACGTTCGAAACCCATTCTGGGTACTTGACTTCTCTGATCAAGCCTGCTTTTAACAGTTTTTCCACTTCGGACGCCACTGCTCTGCACTATTCTGGTTAAAGATTCTTCTTTTCTATTTAACCGGTTTGTGTGTCGGGTTTACTGCCAAGCGGTGACTGATGAACATTGGATCAATCTCGGGCATGTCATTGTGTCCCCATGCGAAGATGTCGGGATACTCCCGTAGGCATTCCAGCATGTCCTTTTTTAGGATTTCGTCCAAGTTCCCCCATATCTTTATACTTTTATTCGATCCGAACAGGTTGACTTCTTCTAATTCTTCGGCTGCCTCTAGCCGGGCAACTTTATCCGGGCGAGGACCCGGGTCCTTCCTTGGATTTTCCTCGTCTTCCCCCATTTGCCTCTTCCTGGTGCTTCCTTCGATGCAGATGGTTTCTCGTGAGAGAGTGGCGAAACAACTACGGGCTATCTTCTGACTTCCGCATATGATTCTGATCCCTTCCCGGGTAGGAAATTTCAGTTTCAAGTAGTAACAGGACATTGCAGCCTTTGTTTTCATCATAAAAGGCCGGCCGACAATGACCTGGTAACTGCTCAGGCAGTCCACCACGGTGAAGTTTACCATAACTTTCCGGGTCCTGGGGTGAGTTCCGATGGTTGTTTCCAGTTGTATTCTTCCCAGCGGGATGACCGTTGAGCCTCCAAAACCATATAGGGGGTGCCGTCATTAGTTAGGGTTACGTATTCTACTCCCAGGCTTTCTAAAACTTCTTTGGATATTATGTCTACCGCGCTTCCGGGGGGAAACTCTGTGCCGCTGATTGTAGCTTTGATTATCAGCGCATCATCATGGGGGAAACTCACCCCTCGTGCATCTTCATCGGTGAACATTATGGGCACCGACCGACCCCCTTGTAGTGTCGGGGGTCTTTCTGTTCCTAGCACCTCTGCCCCTTGAGCTCGACTATAGTTCTTTCTTGACCGGTTAGAGTCCCCGACCAGTGTACTTACCCCTGCGATGATGTTCACCTGTCGGTTTCGTGCCCTCTGTCTGGCCGCCATGGTTTCATGGTCGATATAACTATTTAGATACCCATTTCGGGCTAGGTCTTCCATCTGTTCCCGCAGATCTTTGCATTCGTCCGCCGTGTGTCCCCTCAGATTAAGATGTACACAGTAAGATTTCTTGTTTCTTTTATCCGGGGGGAACCTTCTGAGGTCGGGTTCTATCAATAGGCCTTTTTCTTGTATCTCCATGATGATTTGCCCCGGTGGTTTTCTCAGAGGAATATACGCTTCTTCTCGGACTACATGATTCACCTGGGTCGCGACCCATCTTTCCTGATCTCTTCGAGGCATTGGTTTGAATTCCTTGGGTTTCGGATTGAATTTTTTGAATTCCATGTCCGGTCGTCGGGGGGCTTCTGCTCTTGTTGTTCTTTCTCGAATGGCCGTCCCCCTTCGGGAGATCTTTTCTTCGCTTTTTACCAAGACGAACTTCCGGGCTACATCTAGAGCGGTGGCGTAATCTGGTGTGTCTTGGATTCTAATGGATTTTCGACATGGTTCTCTTTA
The DNA here is from genome assembly GCA_019454045.1 of Zanthoxylum bungeanum. Lineage (NCBI taxonomy): Eukaryota > Viridiplantae > Streptophyta > Magnoliopsida > Sapindales > Rutaceae > Zanthoxylum > Zanthoxylum bungeanum. The sequence goes on along the minus strand of SKCR01047645.1, from coordinate 55,146 downwards.
AAATACATATTATCCATTTACAACACAATACCACAAAATACCTATCTGGGGCCTGTGGATGCTGGAATTCGGCCGAGGTCCACAATCAGAATTTGTAAATTGGGGGCACTAGCGATCCTGCAAAACAAAGAAGAATGAGCGGGAGTAGACTGCCCACCGGTGTGGTGGGTGCCGGGGGCACTCCGACGCTCAAGTCAGTAGTATGAAATAAGCAGTAAATATGTAAATATGAAAGTAAGGTTTGATGTTACCTTAAACTCTTTTGGGTGGCCGTGAGGGCGGTGGTAAGTGTATAAGGGGATGGAGAGCTCTGAGAGTGCTAATGTCAGAGAGCAGAGGCTTGTAAGAAAGAAGTGAAGCGAGTTCAGAAGCCCCCCCTGTTTATTGAATTGCGTTGCTATTTATAGTTTAAAATGATCGTCTTTGGCAGCTGGCATAAGTCCCACAACGTGCCCAGACATTTGATAAAAGTTTGAGCATGTGAGAATATGCCTTGTGTTAGGCAAAGTGGGGAAAGGTGGTTGATATTATTAAGAGGTTTTGTCCTCAAGCTTATGGCTCAATTGTAATCCAATAATACAGAATTCTTTGGGCCTGGTCTTTACTTTCGGGCCTTGTATACTGTTGGGTTTGAGGTAAAAGACGGTTTTGCCCTCGCCCCAATTTTGGCCCGTACAGTTTGTCCCATACTCTCTAAGTCAATAAGTTCTTGATTTGGAGAGTATTTTTATGCATGTCTTACGAAACATGATATGTAAGAGTACCTATCAAGAATGCAGAGTTCTAGATACTTTTCTTTTTTATCGTCTGGGTTTATAATGTCTTATATTCGTCAGGATAGAAGAGCTGCAAAGTATTTTCAAGTTGTCTGGTCGAAATGTAATCCCCGTCATGAATTTGACTCGACACGAGACATGGGTGATATCCTCAGTCGACTGAACCTGCTGAAGGTCCAATGCATAATTTACACGACATTGATCGTTTAAATGTTGAATAACCCATGTCTTCATTTGACTCTACATGAGTCCATGGGTTGACTGAACCAGATGAAGGATCAAGAGTTAGTTCTCACAACATTGCGTCGTATGGATTGTAGGAAGTCCATTTCTTCATTTGACTCAACATTAGTCATGGGGGATGTCCCCAGTCGACTGAACCAGATGAAGGTTAGGACAATCTTCATACTACTGGTCATGGACCAGAGGAGTCTTCAAATTTTTCTAGACCAGATGAAGGTTAAGTGTTGACTCTACATGAGCCAATGAGGGATGTCCCCAGTCGACTGAACCAGATGAAAGTCAGGATACTCCATATACTACGGGTCAAAGGACCAGGGGAATCTACAATGTCGTCTGACCAGATGAAGGTAAGGACAATCTCCATACTACTGGTCAAAGACCAGTGGAGTTTTTTCAAATTTTTCTAGACCAGATGAAGGTCATGTGCTGAACTTGACTCGTCATGAGCCATGGGGATGTCCTCAGTCGACTGAACCAGATGAAGGTCAGGATACTCCCCATAATATGGGTCAAATGACCAGGGGAATCTACAATGTCGTCTGACCAGATGAAGGCCAGGTCTTCAACTTGACTCTACATGAGCCAATGGGGGATGTCCCCAGTCGACTGAACCAGATGAAGTTCATGATACTCCCCATACTACGGGTCAAATGACCATGGGAATCTACAATGTCGTCTGACCAGATGAAGGCCAGGTCTTCAACTTGACTCTACATGAGCCAATGGGGGATGTCCCCAGTCGACTGAACCAGATGAAGGTCAGAATATTCCCATACTACGGGTCAAAGGACCAGGGGAATCTACAATGTCGTCTGACCAGATGAAGGCTAGGACAATCTTCATACTACTGGTCAAAGACCAGTAGAGTTTTTTCAAATTTTTCTAGACCATGAAGGTCATGTGCTGAACTTGACTCGTCATGAGCCATGGGGGATGTCCCCAGTCGACTGAACCAGATGAAGGTCAGGATACTCCCCATAATATAGGTCAAATGACCAGGGGAATCTACAATGTCGTCTGACCAGATGAAGGCCAGGTCTTCAACTTGACTCTACATGAGCCAATAGGGGATGTCCCCAGTCGACTGAACCATGAAGGTTCAGGTCTTCCATTTGACTCTACATGAGCCATGGAGAATGTTCCCAGTCGACTTAACCAGATGAAGGTCAGGATAATCCTTTACTACGAGGAGTCTTCAATTTGTCTGGACTATGAGTAGTACAGGTCTTCAACTATGTCATATGGCATTGCTTGCAAACTTTAAAATCATAATTATAGTAAGTAAAGAAATGAGAACATTGATACCTTTCGTATGGAGGATTTATTGAGTGACTAGTCAATGGCTCTTCAATGTTAGAAGCATACTCTGTTTGATTGAAATAATGAGAGATCATTTACTTGCATGTTGTGTTGACTGGGCAGAAGGTTGATAATGAAGTCCCATATGGATGATGTTTCTTTGTCTTATGCTTCAAGTCAACCATACATATTGATGAAGGTACAATGGAGTCTAAAGATACTAGATCTGATGGAAGACTAAGAAAATTTCATTCTACAACACTTGAAAAAAGTACATCAGAGTCTTCATGACCCGATGAAGGTCCAAGAAAGTCTACACACCCACTATACCTGATGATGGTACATGGGAGTTTACACACTCCACTATACCTGATGTAGGTACATGAGAGTCTATACACTCCATTATACCTGATGTAGGTACATGTGAGTTTACACATTTCATATATGATGAAGATCCACGGGGTCTTCATTCTTCATTCTACATGATTTAATATGAGTCAATGAGGATCTTTACTCTACCAGACCTGAAGAAGGTCTTTGAGAGTCTTTCCTTCTCATACTACTAGTTCTGATGAAGGTCCATGATACTATTGTCGAATGGACTATCAAATAGACCTGATGAAGGTCCATAAGGCACAGTCGAATGAACCTAATGAAAATCTATGAGAATCTTCATACTACATGACCTGATGAAGGTCATGAGACTACTGTCGAATGAACATATCGCATGGACTTGATGAATATCTATCAAGGTACAGTCGAATAACCTAATGAATATCTATGAGAATCTTCATATTACATGACCTGATGAAGGTCATGAGACTACTGTCGAATGGACATATCGCATGGACTTGATGAATATCTATCAAGGTACAGTCGAATGAACCTAATGAATATCTATGAGAATCATCATATTACATGACCTGATGAAAGTCATGAGACTACTGTAGGATGAACCTGAAGAATATCTGTCAAGGTCATTACTCTTCACACTTCTACGATACTACTGTCGAATCGAGTTTGTCGAATGGACTTGATGAAAGTCCAAAGAAGTCATCACTAACTATAATAGACCTGAAGAAGGTCTATGATGCTATAATGGAATGAACTTGATGAAAGTCATCACTACTCATTCTTCTACGAGACTACTGTCGAATGGACGTGTCTAATGGACTTGATGAAGGTCCAAAAGAAGTCATCACTAACTATAATAGACCTGAAGAAGGTCTATGATGCTACAATGGAATGAACTTGATGAAAGTCATCACTATTCATTCTTCTACGAGACTACTGTCGAATGGACGTGTCTAATGGACTTGATGAAGGTCCAAAAGAAGTCATCACTAACTATAATAGACCTGAAGAAGGTCTATGATGCTACAATGGAATGAACTTGATGAAAGTCATCACTACTCATTCTTCTACGAGACTACTATCGAATGGACGTGTCTAATGGACTTGATGAAGGTCCAAAAGAAGTCATCACTCACTCTCCTAAACCTGATGAAGGTCCATGAGACTATGGTAGAATGGACTTGAAGAATATCAGTCAAGGTTATCACTATTTACACTTCTACAATACTCTTGTCGAATGGACCTGATGAAGGTCCAAGAGACTACAATAGATAAACTTGATTAATACCATCAATGTCATCTTCATTCTATGAGACTACTGTCGAATGGAGTTGTTGAATGGACCTGAAGAAGTTCCATGAGACTATGGTCGAATGAACCTGATGAAGGTTCATGTGAATCTTTATTCTACCTGACCTGATGAATGTCAGAAGACTACGGTCGAATGAACCTGATGAAGGTTCATGAAGCTATGGTCGAATGAACCTGTTGAAGGTCCATGTGAATCTTTATTCTACCTGACCTGATGAAGGTCAGGAGACTACGGTCGAATGAACCTGATGAAGGTTCATGAAGCTATGGTCGAATGAACCAGGTGAAGGTTCATAAGAATCTTTATTCTACCTGACCTGATGAAGGTCAGAAGACTACGGTCGAATGAACCTGATGAAGGTTCATGAAGCTATGGTCGAATGAACCTGTTGAAGGTCCATGTGAATCTTTATTCTACCTGACCTGATGAAGGTCAGGAAACTACGGTCGAATGAACCTGATGAAGGTTCATGAAGCTATGGTCGAATGAACCAGGTGAAGGTTCATAAGAATCTTTATTTTACCTGACCTGATAAAGGTCAGGAGACTACGGTCGAATGAACCTGATGAAGGTTCATGAAGCTATGGTCGAATGAACCAGATGAAGGTTCATAAGAATCTTTATTCTACCTGACCTGATGAAGGTCATGAGACTACGGTCGAATGAACCTGATCAAGGTTCATGAAGCTATGGTCGAATGAACCTGTTGAAGGTCCATGTGAATCTTTATTCTACCTGACCTGATGAAGGTCAGGAGACTACGGTCGAATGAACCTGATGAAGGTTTATGAAGCTATGGTCGAATGAACCTGTTGAAGGTTCATAAGAATCTTTATTCTACCTGACCTGATGAAGGTCAGGAGACTACGGTCGAATGAACCTGATGAAGGTTCATGAAGCTATGGTCGAATGAACCAGGTGAATGTTCATAAGAATCTTTATTCTACCTGACCTGATGAAGGTCAGGAGACTACGATCGAATGAACCTGATGAAGGTTCACGGGGCTCTTCCATTGCTTCTTAGAGTTTATGGAAATCCTTACATGTAGTCTAGAGTGGATGATAATCTCCATACGTAGAGTGAAGATGATTATGTTCATATGTAGTATGGAAGAGATGGATGCCTATCAATGTCATTACTAATTATACAAGACCTAAATAAGGTTATTGATACTACAATGGAATAAACTTTGATGGAAGTCAAATAGACTTTTCATACTACCTAACCTGAAAGAGGTTGGTCGATTGAACCTAAAGGAGATCCAAGAGAATTCTTCATTCTACCAGGCATGATAATATATTCCCTATGTAGTATGGAGTTGGCAATATTAAATCAATGTAGCATGGAGATAATGACTAACCTTTGACTTAGTCTGGAAGAGTTGATAATCATTCCGAGTAGCCTAGTGTTTGGGAATTTTCCATGTAGCCTGAAGTTGATAGCCACCCACTTTGTCATATGGAGAATAATTTCGTTACATAGCTTTGTGTTCATGCTCAACATACACCAAGAAAGCATATTATTGTTTTGACTTTCGTTGAAGTCTGCCCTTTCTTCTCTTCCTAAAGCTACATGTAATTGTGTCGTGTCAAAAATGAACCTTTCTCATACACCAAGAAAAGAAGCTCGAGTCTCCAATCAAGAGAGAATTTCCAAGTGACAACATTTTGGAAGTATAGCTGCAGCATGCGGGCCCCCAATTAGTGAAGCAAATTGGTTATAGGGTATTTCTTTCTTCTATAATCTCCTTCAAGCCATTCTTTCCTGGAGCATGAAGAATAGTGTAGCATGTGGCAGCTACCGAGCATACAGTCATTCCATGGTACACGTGAAGATGCTTGAATGTAGAGTCAAATGAGCCAAGCCAAAGCACCCAATGGATCACGTGAATATGCTTGCATGTAGACTTAAAAAATCCAAGCCAAAGTACCTCATGGATGACGTGAAGATGCTTGCATGTAGACATATTCTTGAATGCTCATAAGAGATTGGGTTTGATAAGATAGTTGAAATGACTTGTAGCCTCACGCTACTATTGGAGATTAGTACTCGAGTTTTACATGGATCAATTTTCATCTTTCATTGATTGTAAATGTTATGTAGAGTGGCTGATTATGCCACTACAGGATCTGGTGTCTGTTTGTAAAGATTGTAGACTGAGTGGTCTTTGCTTGCTATGAATCGCTAAGGCCCCACGGTGGGCGCCAAATTGTGGATGCTGGAATTCGGCCGAGGTCCACAATCAGAATTTGTAGTAATTGGGGGCACTAGCGATCCTGCAGAAACAAAGAGAATGAGCGGGAGTAGACTGCCCACCGGTGTGGTGGGTGCCGGGGGCACTCCGACGCTCAAGTCAGTAGTATGAAATGAGCAGTAAATATGTAAATATGAAAGTAAGGTTTGATGTTACCTTAAACTCTTTTGGGTGGCCGTGAGGGCGGTGGTAAGTGTATAAGGGGATGGAGAGCTCTGAGAGTGCTAATGTCAGAGAGCAGAGGCTTGTAAGAAAGAAGTGAAGCGAGTTCAGAAGCCCCCCCTGTTTATTGAATTGCGTTGCTATTTATAGATGAAAATGATCGTCTTTGGCAGCTGGCATAAGTCCCACAACGTGCCCAGACATTTGATAAAAGTTTGAGCATGTGAGAATATGCCTTGTGTTAGGCAAAGTGGGGAAAGGTGGTTGATATTATTAAGAGGTTTTGTCCTCAAGCTTATGGCTCAATTGTAATCCAATAATACATAATTCTTTGGCCTGGTCTTTACTTTCGGGCCTTGTATACTGTTGGGTTGAGGTAAAAGACGGTTTTGCCCTCGTCCAATTTTGGCCCGTACAGGGCCCACATTATCCATCAATGTCAACCCTCATATTCCAACTCTATAATTCAACAATTAATACAAATAAATTATTCAAATTCTCCAAATTATTACGAGTAAAAACTCGACATAAACTTAAATATAAGAAAAGTCAAAGTTTGAGTTTATTACCGCATAACGTGTTCGACTCAGCACACCAGAAGCCTCGTGATCAGGATCTGCCCAAGATGTGATCATACATTTCAAATTATTCTGCTGTGAGTGATGTAAGCGACGTTCTGATTTAGGATTCATTTGACACATTCTCCAAGGAACGCGAGCCTTTTTGAAAATCAAACCTCGATAATTAGAGACTTTCAACGGTTGATATGTGTACCAAAAAACTCGTATCGATGACGGCAACAAGATGGTGTGTCTAGTTCGTCAATCCAATGGTCGGATTTCGAATTCCTATCAAACAAACTGAATTACCCTCCATTTTTACAAATGAATTTTCACAAATAGTGACGGATCGAGACGTGGTCAGTGGAATTGGAAAGTTCACTCTCTAGAAATATCAAAAAATGGTAGTCGAAAAGAGGCGAACGTAGCAATTTTTTCAATTTTGGTGTGAACTTCAAACAGTCATATCTCCTCCAGTGAGATTCTGACGTTCTGACCCCTGGCAACGTTGGAAAAGCGACGTCGATGGCTATATGGTGGTTCAGTGCATGTCGATGGATGGCAAGCGGTGGCGATGCTACGATGGCGAAACAGATGGCACCTTATATTTGTGTGAGTGAGAGGGAGGGTGGGAGAGGGGGAATGGTGGGGAATGTTAATATATAGACAAAAATGGTGTCATATGTCACGCGTTGATTGGGTCACATGTCACCCTCACACATTGAGTGGATCGCGTGTCAGCCCCTCATAGTGCCACGTGTCAGTCATTCGAAAAAGATCATTGAGCTTCCTGATTTTTTTAAAAATTACGATTTGAACTCAAATTTCAGAAATTCTCCAATTTAATCTAAGTTTTTTAAAAGTCAAGGCTAACATAATGACTAAATTTGACTGAGTATTTTTAGGAAAAGACCATAATATCCCTTTAAAAGTTTAGAGTTATTACAAAATTGGACAACACTCACAATATAAATCTAGTGTATGAGAAAGAAAAGATATATGAGGAGAATGGTGAAAATATCTAGATTAACTCTATTAGGACATTTGAATGTAACATTTAGTTATTAGTGTGAAAATTGTATTTGAAGAATATGAACAACATAATATTGATTAAAGCATAATTAGGTAAATAGGAGCTCAATGTTCGCTGCACCCATGCTTTCAGGGAATATAATGCTGTTGCTGATCGTCACCCATGCTAATTTAGGTCTTCACTGTTCGAAATTAAATTGGTGGAATGACCCTCTCTTTCAGATTTGTGGTTTACTCACTCAGGATGCTATTGGGCACCTAAGGTATCGCTTCTCTTAGTTATTCTAGTTGGAGGTTGACACTCTATTTTTCGTGGATTTTCCCATTGGATTTACCGATTAAGGTTTTAACGAAACTAATACTTTTAAGGATACTATTAGGCTTTTTAATAGTTTTACATCTCCTATATTGTATTCTATATTACATTTTCTTTATTTAATGATATGTTATGACATGCGAAATCCTGGATACAAATCTAATTGCTAATCTTTCTAACGATGAGACACTTTCAAAAAAAAAAAGTAAATAGGAACTCAAAGCTAAAAGAGAAAGTAAAAAAATAAAACAAAATAAATAAAGAGAATCAAATAAACACCAGAGAGAGGAGGCTCCTGGAATAAAAGTCATTGATAGAGAAAAAAAAAAGGGAGATGTAATTTCTTAAGTTCATTTTATATATTTAAATATTAAGGTGTTTTAGATTTCTAATCAAAAGAAAATATACTTTTGCTATTAAAAATAACAAAATTAATAGCAGATATATTTATGAATGGTGATTTGTTTTAAATAATCCTTCAGGAATAACGAAGAATGTGAGCTGGTTAACCCATTTTTGTTCAAAATTTTGAATTTGGGTTTAGATTTGATTTGAATGTTGATCTTCTTGCAAGACAAAATAGTGAAATTATCCTGATATTTGGTGATTTAAACAAAATCTCTCTAATATGGGTCCGAACCGGTCTCGTCCCATTTCGTTTGGATTGTGATTCGGGATGAAAAATCATCTCGAATTCTGACTGATTTTTTGAACCAGGATAAAAAAATCATCCCGAATCCCAAAACCAAAAAATCGTCTCGAATTCCGATCGAGATTAGAAGTTTTTAATCTAGAATTCGAGGTTGTTAAACATAAATAAGGATTCGCTTAATTTCGCTAAACATTAAGATATTTTACTCATTTTTCCTCTACTTATACCACGTGTGTATGGTTAATATTTTAATTAAATATTCTTATTTGATATAATAGGGATCATAATTTTCTTTTTTTAAAAAAAAAAAAAAAAAGAGAGATGAGCACAAAACTCGGATCATGCACCCAATTTAAATCTCAAAAATTAAGGAACACGTAAGCAAAATGAAAATTGCGAAGCTTTTAATGCATTTGGAACATTATTACTCTGAAATAAGTGTGCCAATGGGCTGGGCTAGGTTCGAGCTTAATGAGTGTTCAGGCTCAAGTCTGGGAAAAGTCCAGTCTGAACTAGGGGTGTTCGCGGTGCGGTTCGGGTCGGATTTTTCATTTTTCATTTCAAACAGCGCGGGTTGGCGGTTTGAGAAATTAGAAACCGAAACCGTAAATTTGATAAGGAAAACCGCGGCGTTTCGGGTTGGCGGTTTAGCGGTTTGGGCGGTTCAGGTCGGCGATTTAGATTATAAATTTTTTAAAGGAAATTTTGTGTGTTTTTACATAATAATTGAAGAGAAAAAATACCTAATTTTCATTTATACATTGCATATTGTCATATGATCATTAAATATCTTAAATTTCATGGTTAAAGAAGAAGAAAAATATAAAATAATATCTAATTTGAACGCGGATCGGCGATTTAGGCGGTTCGGGTCGCGGTTTGAGTCAAAATTTACGGTTTTGGGGGTATAATATGCATATATAAAAAAATATAATAGAATATAATTAAAAAATATATAAAGAATTGAAATAAAACTAATAAAATTGACAAAATATAAATAAAAATATAAAATAATACAATTAAAATTTAAAAAAAAAATAAAAATAAAAATAAAAAACAGGTATCCAGATCCGAACCCATGTATATTTAAATGCTTCCGGATCCGGACCCGAATCCGGATTTTGCCATCCCTGCTAGGGTCGGACCAAGCATCGAGCTTTTTTGCCATGCTTACTCTACAAAAAATCCGGTGGAGCCGCTATGAGATAAGTTGAACATTTATCTCCATTCAATTCGAAATTTTATTAAATGTGTTATATAAATTAATTGATTTGTTAATGAAATAATTTTGATTTGTCTCTTTTAAAATAATAAAAAAAAGTATCTATTATTTTTTTTGTGAATTCAAATTTTATTCTCATTAAATCAATATTCTCACTACTGAATACATATACAAGAAGGAATTAAATATTTGGTGGAACCATAGTTTTCGTTGCATAAAATTGTAAATATTAAACAATAGTAAAAAGTATATGTTGTCCGATTTAGTGTCATTATACAGTAAATTAACATGCAACAAACAAATTAAATCAAGAAAACCAAAGTAGATCTAGTATGACATGCATAAACCCTAAAACTTTTAAAACAAGAAAAACCTGGTACAGTGACGAAATCTTTGATCCGAGTCGAGATAAATCTCTGTCCTTAAGAACTTATCAGCCCCGTCTCGGTGCTCTACGGATTTGTGGCTAATGTTCTCCCAGGATAACCCAGATTCCTCTTGTTCAAGGGGCACACCTTAACAAGATCTTGAACTTGGAATATGGTGGAATACTCTCTGACTCAAGAAGGCAATTAAGACTCTCACTTATAAGATGAAATTCGGATTTCATTTGTGTGTTTTAAAGGAACAAAAAGGCTTCCTTTTATAAGCATGGAAGGGTGCCTCAAGGACACCCTTTGGGTTATAGTGCAACCCTCCAAAAGGTTGCACCCCTCCTATGCATCCCTTGAGCATAGGACCATGTTACACACAAATTGAGGACATGTTCCTAAGGGGTACCATCCAAAGGACATGTCTCTCCTCCATCCAACATAAAATATTTGAATATTTGAAGAATTTACAACAATCCCCCACAATTTTTCAAATATTCATGAAAACACTTGAGAGAGTTTCCGTGAACTAAAGCTGCATCGAAATAGGTAGCTTTCGCCTTGAACCTTTCCTAGTGAATGACAATCAGATTTACTTGGCAAACCAGTGACCCATAGTCTTGAACTGTTCTGCCGTTGGTGTAAACCAAGACAACTGCCAACACACAGCTTTATTTCGACCATTTCCCGTTTTACGGTTGTGTTCATTTCGGCCTTGAACAACGGTCATGGATTCATCAAGCACTTTAGGGTAACCCGCCTTTAAAAGTTCCCATGGAAGCGGCCTCACTTCTTACTTGAAATAGGTGATCTACTATGAAGAGGTAATTTATCTTTACCCTCATTAGGACTCGTATCCTAATATAGTGATCATTAAAAGCCTTAGCTTATCCTAACCAATGACAGACAGCACTCGGCGTCATTATCGGAATGGGAAAGAGTACAAAACTCTTCAGTGCTTGTTTTGAATTGCACAAAATTTTTGTTGTCCCTTTTGAACCTAGATCTTGGGATTTCCAGTCAGCTAGGTTGGGTTTCCACAGTGACAATTCTTAGATTATAGGCTTCAAGCTCATTCCCCTCGATGACTTCTCGACTTGCTCTCGAGGTAAACCTTTACTTAGTGGATCCGCTAGGTTTCCTTCGACTCAATATAATCGATCGATATTATGCCATTTGAGAGCAGTTGACCTATGGTATTATGTCTCTGACGTATGTGTCGAGACTTACCATTATACATTGTATTTTGGGCTCTCCCAATAGCCGATTGGCTTTCACAATGTATGCTAAACGCTGGCCCAGGTTTGGCCCAATTATGAATATCCTCCAGGAAGTTTCAAAGCCATTCTGCTTCTTCCGCTATTTTTTCTAACGCTATGAACTCTGATTCCATAGTAGACCGGGCAATACATGTTTGCCTCGAGGATTTCCATGACACGTCTGTATTACCAAGTGTGAAAGCAAATCTACTCGTAGATTTGGAATCCATTGTATCAGATATCCAGTCAGCATCGCTGTATCCCTCTAGAACATCAGGATATCTCTCGTAATGTAGCCCATATTTTGAAGTTTCTCATACCTCAAAACTTTTTACTATGGCTTTGCAGTGGTTATGTCATGGATTGCTTGTATATCTGCTAAGCCGGTTCACAGCTTGAGCGATATCAGTTCGTGTGCAAATCGTGAGATACATCAGACTTCCGATGATCCTTGAATACTATAATTGCGATACGCTTAAGCCAGTATTCTTTGATAGAGAAAGAGTTAGCTTAGCTACTCCCAAATCTTTCATATCAAATTTGATTGATAACACTTTCTTGGTAGACTGAATCAACTCATGATTATTACCAATTATCAGCATATCGTCTACATAGAGACATACAATGACATATCCTTTTTGAGTTGATTTGGTGTACATACATTTATCACACTCATCGGTTTTAAACCCATTTGACATCATCTCTTTGTCAATTTTTCTCATGTCATTGTCTAGGTGCTTGTTTTAATCTGTACAAGGATTTTACAAGTTTGCACATCTTATGTTCTTATCTAGGAACATTAAACCCTTCTGGTTGTTCCATGTAAATTTCTTCATCCAATTCACCACTCAAGAATGACGTCTTTACATCATTTTGATGTATTTCAAGACCAAATATAGCTGTTATGACTATGAGCATTCTTATTGATGTGATACGAATCACTGGTGAATAGATGTCAAAGTAAACAAGGCCTTGTTTTTTGTCTATAACCTTTTACGACAAGCCTTACCTTGTACTTATCTATTGATCCATCTGTTTTCATCTTTCCTTTGAATATCCATTTGTAGCCCAGTGGCTTACAACCTGGAGGAAGATAACCAACTCCTAAGTATGATTCTGCAGGATTGAATCAATCTCACTGTTAATAGCCTCTTTCCACAGACGTGCCTCCGGAGAATACATTGCTTCTTTATAGCTTTGAGGCTCATTTTCTAACTAATATGTCAGAAAATCGGATTTGACTCTTGGTCAACCTGATCACTGTCCTTGACAGTATCAACAGATCTTTTGAGAGACTCTCTTCTTTGTTTTTCCTTACAAGGAAATGTCTCTTCAAAAAATATTACATTCCTTGACTCAATCATCACATTTAGATTGATGTCAGGAATCTCATACTTGTGTACCAAGAATCGATACGCACTACTGTTGCAAGCATATCCGATGAATATACAGTCAACAGTTTTGGGTCATATTTCACCTTCTTAGGTTTAGGAACCATCACCTTAGCAATTGGTAAGACACCCCCACATTTCAGATATTTGTAGGAAGGTACATAACATTTCCACAACTCATTTGGTGTCTTGTCCAATCTCATGTGAGGAAGCTTGTTCAGAACGTAGTTCTCGGAAAACATGGCTTTCCCCCACAAGTTCTGAGGTAAACCAGAACTATTCAACATGACATTCATCATTTCCTTCAACGTTCGGTTTTTACACTCAACAATCCCGTTTGTTGAGGAGAATAAGGAACATGGATTTCGTGAATAATTCTGTGCACAGAACAATATTCACCGAATGATGAAACATATTCACCACCTCTATCACTCCTGATTCTTTTGATTTCCTTGCCAAGTTTGATTTGCAACTTCGTTCTCAGTGTATAAAGCTCTCAATAGCTTCAGCTTTGCTCCTCAGCAAATACACTAAACAGAATCTTGTGCTTTCATCGATAAAAGTGACAAAGTACTTTTTACCGCCTCTTGTTTGCACAATATTCATGTCACACACGTCAGTGTGTATAAGTTCCAAGGGTTCAGAACTTCGTTCTATGATGTTCTATATATTTTTGCTTCAACACATGCCTCACACTTATGTTGGCTATCAATGCAAATTTAGGTATAAGGTCCATGTTAATTAATGTACGTATTGTATCATAATTAACATGTCCTAACCTCCCATGCCATACATTTTGTGACTCAATAATATAAGCAGAAGTTTCAGCTTTATTAATAGTACAATTGACAGTCATTGAAAAGGCCCTCAGCGAGGTATCCTTTTACTACATAGACATCATTTTTGGTCAATATAATCTTGTCAGAAACAAATACAAACCCGAGATCGAGTTCTTCCGAATATCTGGAACATGCAAACATTCTTATATGTAAGCTCCGTTCCGGATATCATTTTCAGAACCATTGTGCCTTGTCTAACCATTCTAGAGGTAGATGAGTTTCCCATTGTCAGATGATCGCCGCCATCGACCTTCTGATACGAAGAAAGCATCTTGCTATCTGCACAGATATGACGAGTAGCCCCAGTGTCTACCCATCATTCTCTCGGATTCCCAACCAATTTGGCTTCAGTTACCACTGCTGAGATGTTCATTTCTGAAATCTCATCAGTTAACTGCTCATCTTCAGCGATATATGCCTCATTTTTCTTGCCCTTGTCCCGAGACTTCTTATTTCTGCAGTCCTTTGTCATATGACCGCTCTTTTCACAGTTGTAGCACTTCCCCTTGAACTTCTTGTTCGCTTGGGAAGAATCAGCTCCACTGTTTCTCTTCTTGCTACCTTTTACACCCTCAATGATGTTGGCCTTAGACTCCATAGTCTTGTAGCTGGCCTTCTCGGACATCATGTTGTCATGTTCGATTCTCAATCGAACTCCAAGGTCTTCAAGGCTCATCTGCTTCTTTTTGTGTTTCAGATAGCTCCTGAATTCCTTCCATGATGGAGGCAACTTTTCAATTATGGTGGCAACTTGAAACGTCTCACAGAGTTTCATTCCTTCATCTAGTATTTCATGAATGATCAATTGCAGTTCACCCAACTGAGACATCATTCTACCCACGATAAGTTTCTTTTGTCCGGAATCCTTGGTTTTGTATTTCTTCTCGAGAGATTCCCAGAGAATCTTTACAGAAGACATGTCTCCGTACATAATATACAGGGTATTGTCAAGACCACCCATACGGTAGTTCTTGCATAGGAAGTCGCCAGATGACCATGTCTCTTCTCGCAGTTCCTTGGCTGCCTCTGATTCACCCTCCACAGGACCCGGAGGATCTTTGAGGTACTTAGCCAACTGCAGAGTTGTCAAGTAGAACAACATTTTGCTCTGCCACTGTTTGAAGTTTGATCCACCAAACTTCTCCGTATTTTCTCCATGAGAGACCGGTACTATGATGTTTCCACTTGGAAAAATCAACAGGGGTCAATAGGTCTACAAAAGACAAATTGCACAACGATCAACAAATGATCTTGTTCAAAGTGATATACTAAGTAACCACTTGTTGTTCTATTGGACGGTGGTTCCAATAAACACAAGTCCTTGAATTTCAACTAAAGATTCTTTAGAAAAATGAATAAATGAATATTCCTAGATGACGAGGGGGTCCGGAGTAACCACTTAGACTCTTATCGTCTTTTGACATAATATTCTTTAAACACTTTTTCAATAAGATCTTTTAGCAATTCAAACCCAGTATTACACTTATTCAATAGCACAAACTGTATACGATATGTGTATATATATGTGTAAGTGTCAATCAAGATTGGATGGAATTACTTGTGTAAAATTACACTTTAAATTCTCAATCAAGTATGCAACACACAATAAATTTTTCAACTTTATCACTAGGTGTATGCTTGTGATAATTGAACAACCTAATAATAACTTAAATCTATACTACCAAGATTATAGTGATTCAGTATATGATTAAATAAGTTAATATTAATATAAGTCTTTGCAGTTTATAACAATTCCAGGACTATTTCGTTAGTGTCGCGTTCGTATCTACGTTCGAACGAGACTGTCCAGTGTGTGTACGTTCGTATTGCGTTTGATAACGCGTTCGAACGAAGTGTTCCAGAGAGTTCACGTTCGTGTAGCGTTTGATAACGCGTTCGAACGGAATGTTTCCAGAGAGTTCACGTTCGTATAGCGTTCGAGAACGCGTTCGAACGGAATGATTCCAGAGAGTTTGCGTTCGAGTTGCGTTTAGGATGCGTTTGAATGAACTAAGTCAGAATGTCTGCGTTCGATTCACGTTTGAAGACGCATTCGAACGTTCTTACGAATTTTCAGATTTAAGCATTCGCGTGCGTCGGGCGTTCGAACGCCCTACAGGTTTTTCATGCACAGTCTGTATTTTTTTCCAGAAATTTTCTTAACTACGCATGTGATTTACTATTTAACAACACTAGTTGATAAGTTCTTAAGATCGTTGTCCGATTCAGTGTCATTATACAGTAAATTAACATGCAACAAACAAATCAAATCCAGAAAACCAAAGTAGATCTAGTATGACATGCATAAACCCTAAAACTTTTAAAACAAGAAAAACCTGGTACAGTGACGAAATCTTTGATCCGAGTCGAGATAAATCTCTATCCTTAAGAACTTATCAGCCCTGTCTCGGTGCTCTACGGATTTGTGGCTAATGTTCTCCCAGGATAACCCGGATTCCTCTTGTTCAAGGGGCACACCTTAACAAGATCTTGAACTTGGAATATGGTGGAATACTCTTTGACTCAAGAAAGCAATTAAGACTCTCACTTATAAGATGAAATTCGGATTTCATTTGTGTGTTTTTAAAGGAACAAAAAGGCTTCCTTTTATAAGCATAGAAGGGTGCATCAATAACACCCTTTGGGTTATAGTGCAACCCTCCAAAAGGTTGCACCCCTCCTATACATCCATTGAGCATAGGACCATGTTACACACAAATGGAGGACATGTCCCTAAGGGGTACCATCCAAGGACATGTCACTCCTCCATCCAACATAAAATATTTGAATATTTGAAGAATTTACAACAGTATATCTCTAGACATGACAAGATATTAAAGAGAAAATAACAAGGATTCTATGATTAAAGACTTATATAGTCACTAAAAGAGATTATGCTAGAATCATTACGATGGATTGGGATTTTTTCTATGGACATATGTTATAATAATTGTTATTATATTATGTTTATGGTCACTTTGAATTTGTTGCGGCTTAAAAAAATAGGGGAATTATTATTTTTTTAACCCAAAATTGATTTATGGTCATTATTTATCGACTTACATGTAAAATGTAATTTAAATTTATAGTCCACCAACATGTCGTTGGTGTAAAAAGACGTAAGCATAAACATCAAATGACAATATTTACAGAAGCTTACCATATAAGGAAATTATCTTTAGCGTTCAAAGATTTAACGTCGGTAAAAAAATCATCACTAAATGTATCATTTATCGTCGCCAAAAAATGACGACGTTAAAAGTAACAACATCTAGCGTCAAATTTATAAGTGACACTGTATGTTAATTTTAGCGTCAACATTGAATTTTAAATGTGGATTATGTGATTAAGAGTTCAAGTCACACCAATTGCAATAATTTGTAGGATTTTAAATGTGGATTATGTGGGCCCACCGTTGGGTGATACTATGGTCTAGATGTGAGGCTCATCCATGATTGGTTAGGTAAGGTCTATTAGAGATGAGCAAAATTGGTTTCGGTTTCAGTTCCATATGGAACCAGAACCTATCCGGAAAAAATCAGCTTATAATTAAGTGGAACCAGAACCTACCCAATTAAATAAGGTACTCTATTAATCGGTTTCAATTCGGTTCCGGTCTGGTTCTGATTTACCTTATTTACTTATTATTGTCAAACTTTTAAAATGTAATTATTTCTCACACTTGAATATTAAATAAAATTCTTGGCAATTTTCCAAACAGTAAATAAAATTGTATATTCCATAATATTTTTTACTCAATAAATAATATTCTTATAGGGATTGACTCAATACATAATGTTGACGATGTATTTTTAAACACTATGTCGTAAAAAGTGCAGGCGGGGACAAGGACGAGATTTCCCCCTCTTTTTTGGAAAGTCAAGTGTTCAGAGGGCCCGGATCGGCCATCACCCAGAAAGAAAAGTCCGAACGTGGTCTCCCAGATTTAGTTGACCAAGGCACGCAGTACGATATTAGCTACGAGATCGACCACTTTTTGGTTGTCAGCTCGACTCGGATCCATCTTGGTCTCTGTGTGAAAGTCGAGAAGCCCAGATATATCAGGACGGGATAGGAGTATTCGATGAGTTGAGTAAAGAATTTGGCCGACCACTTGCCCACCGACAGAAGATGAGTCAACAATTCTTCTCCGCCACGTGTCGTCTCCCGGAGACACCAACCAGGTTGTCATCATTACTAAGTTGCGTGTGGCAGTAGAAAATCAAAGTGATAGGATGTCAGACGACAAGCTTGCTTTCGGTGAAGAGCATGCCGAGTACAGAGTACTCATTAAATGAGTCAAGCATTACGTGGAAGATTCCGCAAATGAAACAGTAACCACGTCTTTTTTATCGCCTCTTTTGTAGTATATAAAGGGGGTAGTCTCATGTTTTAGAAAAAAATGAAGAGGATCCCAGAGGGGAGAAATCGTTCATTTAAAAAGCTCTTTGTAATTTTCCTTACAAAACAGTTCGGTTTTCACCCTGACCGACCACAAACTGGTCGGCCGAGCACGTTATAGCAATAAAAACACCCTCACTTTGTGCCCATGGACGTAGGCAGGAATCCTTCCGCCGAACCACGTTAATTCTCTGTCTCAATCTGCGTGTTCTTCCACCTTCCACTAAGTTTGCTTTTGGTTCCCCCGTAACCAAACAAATTCACTATTGATGGAGGATTGTCATGAGGGTAATATTCTCATATTGCCCTGAGACGAAAATCAGCCGTCAACAGTTGGCGCTGTCTATGAGGAGTGAACAAAAAGCAACTCGCGTGTTAGGACGATGGTGGAAAGTAGAAACTGTGGGTTGCAGGAGAATTCAACAGCAGAAAGATGGGTTTTCCTGAGATGGAAGCTCTGTTTTGTTGAGTTGTGGAATGAAATGTAAAAGTATTGGCCAACGGACTCCCATCCGGGGTGAGTTGTCGAATAAAATGTAACGATGGGGATGGGTTACATCCGTTGGCAACAGCTGACCAGGCTCCTCAGTAGGAAGGAACTGCACTTCCCAAGCTACCAATCGCCAGCTTCGCAAGTTACTTGTGCTGGAGGATTGGTCAGAGAGCTAGTCGGCCAAGGGCGAGGGGAACGCCCATCGGGCGGGGTTCTAACTAGTGCGGCGGTTTTCCCTAAACTGGAAGAAAATAGGAAAAAAGTCTTCCAGGAAAGCCACGCAGAGCAGAGACTGAAGACCTCGCCCTAGTACCCAGGGCTGCACAAAACGCGCCAGGCGCCTGAAAATGCGTTGTTGAAGGAATGCCTACAGAGCGCCCGGTTCGACAGACCATGTGATCCAGCTCGAAATCCTCGGAATCGAGTTCAGATCGAAGGATTCCGAGGAAGCGCCTGATGTAGGGCCAGCTTGAGTGTGAAGTTTACAAATACGGCGTACGCATCGGAAGTATTCGGGATCAAGATCCGGCTGGAAGAAGTGTTCGAGCAAAAGAGCAAGAAGCAATAATGAAGAGAAGACAACCTTTGTTACTGACCAAGGGCTGTATTGTTACAAGGTGATGTCTTTTGGTTTAAAGAATGTCGGGACAACGTTTCAGATGTTGGTGAATAAAATTTTCAAGCCCATTATCGGCACATCTATGCTAGTATATGTTGATGATATGATAACCATGTCCATGGAGCCGGATTGTCACGTGGTCGATTTAACGAAGATATTTGAACTACTGAGGAAGCATAATTTGAGGTTGAATCTGGAGAACTGTACTTTTGGGGTGGCTTCAGGAAAGTTCTTGGGCTACATGGTAAGCTCCAGGGGCATAGAGGCAAATCCTCAAAAGATCCGGGCAATCCTGGATTTGAAATCCCCCAAGACAGTGAAGGAGGTACAAAGCTTGACCGGTCGGGTAGCCACATTGAACCGGTTCATCTCTCGAGCAACTAATAAGTGTCACCATTTCTTCAAGGTCGTCAAAAGGGCAAAAAAGGGAGGTCAACTGGACAACAGAGTGTGAGGAGGCCTTCGTGCAGTTAAAACAATATTTGACGCAACCTCCGCTCTTAGCAAAACCGATCCCAAGTGAGACCTTATTCTTGTACTTAGCTGTTTCTGAGCATGTTGTAAGTTCGGTACTAGTACAAGAGGCCGACAGAGTTCAAAGGCTAGTATATTACGTTAGTAAAACTTTATTAGATGCAGAGGCTAGATACCCAACACATGAACTGGTCGCCTTGTCTTTAACTACGGTGGCCCGGAAGTTACGGCCTTACTTCAAGGCCCATCCTATCGCGGTCTATATACCAATTGCCCTTTAAGACAGATCTTGCAGAAACCAGAGGTCTCAGGCAGGTTGGTAAAATGGTCGGTAGAGTTGAGTAAGCACGACATTTCTTACCTACCAATGGCAGCGGTAAAAGGCCAGACTTTGGCAGATTTTATGGCTGAATTCACGGAACCCCAGATTCTGACTATTGCAGAAAATGAATGGGAGTTGTCAATAGACGGATATGTCGGCTCGCAAGGTGGTGGAGCAGGAATTGTGATGAAAAATGGTACAAGTGAGGAAATGGTGTACGCCATAAGATTTGTCTTTGATGCCACGAATAATGAGGCCGAATATGAAGCAATTTTGGCCGGCTTAAGGTTGTGTGCGGCCACTGGTGTTCGTGATGTAGTTATAAAAAGTGACTCTCAGTTGGCCGTTCAGTAGCTAAGGGGAGAGTTCCAAGCCAGAGAATCAAATATGATAGCTTACTGGGCAGAAGTAAAAAGATTAGTCCGAGAAATAGGGAATGTGCGATTCGAGCAGATCGAACGAGAGAATAATTATCAAGCAGACTCTCTGGCGCGGCTAGCTTCATCAATCAGGTCGGAAAAGCCCAGAACCATCCCTCTGATCTGTCTTCAGGAAAAAAATGTGGGAGAGTCCGAGATAATGGTGCTGGAGGAACGAAACAAGTCTTCATGGATGCAGCCGATCAGGAAATACTTGGAGATGGGGGAAGTACCAAAGGAAAAGAAAAAGGCCAGGAAATTAAAATACAAAATCAGTAAATTTTCCTTAATGGAAAGAGTGTTATATCGAAGAGGCTATTCGGTACCGCTCCTGAGATGCGTAGCTAAGGAGGAGGCTGATTATGTGCTCTGAGAAATTCATGAAGGAATTTGTGGAAACCATGCAGGAGGACGATCGATTGCGTTTAAAGGTTTAAGGCAAGGATTTTACTAGCCAACCATGCATCAGGACGGGGTGAGGATAGCCCGCAAATGCGCAGGATGCCAGAAGAATTCCAACATCCATCACCAGCCCGTAGAACAGCTAACTACGCTATCTAGCCCGTGGCCATTCGCCCAATAGGGGCTGGATATCATCGGACCAATGCCGAAAGGACGAGGACAAACGAAGTATGCCATTGTGGCCATCGATTTTTTCACCAAGTGGGTAGAAGCTGAACCTTTGTCTGCTATCATAGAGAAAAAGGCAACAGAATTCTTGAAGAAGAATATTATCTACAGGTTCGGGATCCCTCGGGCCATCATCACAGATAATGAGAAGCAGTTCGACAGCAAGGGCTTCAGAACGCTCTGTGAGGATCTCCAAATCGCCTTGAGATTCGCCTCACCTGCCCATCCCAAATCAAATGGATAAGTCGAGGCAGCCAACAAAACTATCAAGGCAAATTTGAAAGCCCGGCTCGGAGCTTGTAAGGGGTTATGGGTTGAAGAGCTACTAGAAGTATTGTGGGCACACCGAACGACTTGTAAAAACTCCACATGGGAAACTCATTTTTCCTTGTCTTACGGATGTGAAGTAGTTATACCGGCAGAAATCGGGATGGCCACCCACAGGGTCCGGCACTTTGAGGAAGAACAGAATGAAGAGCTCATCAGAAACCATCTCGATCTGATTGAAGAGAAAAGAGAGAAGTCGGCTACAAGGGCTGCGGTCTACCAACAAAGAATGGCCTGCTTCTATAACAGAAAGGTTCGGGCCCGATCTTTCCTTCCGGACGACCTAGTGCTGAAGAGAGTCACTTTAAACACCCGAAGGTCAGAAGAGGGCTCGTTGGGCGCCAAATGGGAGGGGCCGTATAAGGTCGCGGAGATTGTAAGACCAGGCGCCTATCTTCTGGAAGAATTGGATGGTACTCGTCTAAAAAAGCCCTGGAATGCTGAGATGCTGAGGAAGTATTTCCAGAAAATGAAATTCTCTGAATAACCCGATTAAGGTTAAAGACTTGACTGTAGAGTCTCTCTCAAAATAACCCACAGAGAGTTGTAGGGAGGGCAGTATGTCCCATGAATATGAATAAAAACTTTCCTTTTTATTTAAGAAGCTCGTCCATCTTTGCTTATTTAAATGGAATTTTCGAAATTTATTTTCAATATTCCGAGGACATACTTGACGCGAAGGGATGATTTGAGATTAGAAATGACACCAAGCCCGTGGCACGTAAAATGCGAGCGTCATTATCAAATCCTCGGGTAAGGTGTATCGACCTGTCTCTTTTCATTATTAATGGATTCAGATTACGTCAAGGAATGGAATGTGTGCGGGAAAGCGCAAACCCCTCACAATTCGAGGCTGGAACGTTATTACCCAGCACTCGCATTTCTGAGGATCACCTTAGGATGACGACCGCGGGGAGGGAGTGCCCCCGTGAAGCAATCTGTCTAACCGAGTCAGCAAAATCACCTCGAGATGACGACCGCGGGGAGAGAATGCCCCCGTGAAGCAATCTGTCTAACCGAGTCAGCAGGATCACCTCGAGATAAAGACTGCGGGGAGGGAGTTCCCCCGTGAAGCAATTTGTCTAACTAAGTCAGCAATATCACACCGTAGTCGACGACTACGAGGAGAGGAATCCCCCGTGAAGTAATATGTCCAACCGGTTTAGGGAAGGCGACTGCGGGGAGTGTGTTCCCGTGTGTTTAGCCTAACCGACGGATCCGCGAGAAGCATAACACGAGGATCGATTGTGCCCTCGTGGCGTTTGCATGCTCCAACATCGCCGAACATAAGAAGAAATGTGCCCTTAATGTCTCGGACGCTCTTTGATTTGTACTTAGCTTGACTATTCGGATCCACGAGAAGCATAGCACGAGGAGGGATTGTGCCATCGTGGCGTTTGCATGCTCCAGCGTCGCCGACCATAAGGAGGGATGTGCCCTTACTATCTCGGGTGCTCTTTGATCCGAATCCCGGTTCGCCGGGACTCTGAATTGAAAGATTCATGATTGTGTTTTGGAGGTACCAGGTGGGACGCTACCGCGGGGCATCCATGTTGTTGTTAATTCTTCCGTTTTTATGGAGTATGTGATAAGTCACCTCCATAGTTTTTTATCCCATTTTACACGTGTTTTGGTTTTCATCGATTCATGGCAAGGGGACGCCCGTGTCAAGTCTCAACTTTGATTCGGGTCAGGGCTGGATTCGTTCCTCTGAGGCCTTATTGCACCACTGGCTCGGGGTTGGATTCATTCCGCTGAGGCCTCATTGCAACCACCGGCTCGGGGCTGGATTCATTCCGCTGAGGCTTTGTGGTTTTTTCGGATTGGGGCTGGATTCGTTCCGCTGAGGCCTCATTACACACCTGCTCGGGGCTGGATTCGTTCCGTCGAGGCCTCATTGCACCACCGGCTCGGGGCTGGATTCGTTCCACCACGGCTTTGTGGTTGAACCGGCTCGGGGCTGGATTCGTTCCGCCGAGGCTTTATGGTTGATTCGGCTCGGGGCTGGATTCATCCCGCCGAGGCTTTATTGCACCACCGGCTCGGGGCTGGATTCGTTCCGCAGAGGCCTCATTACACCACCAGCTCGGGGCTGGATTCGTTCCGCCGAGGCTTTGTGGTTGATTCGGCTCGGGGCTGGATTCGTTCCGCCGAGACCTCATTACACCAATGGCTCGAGGCTGGATTCGTTCCGCCGAGGCTTTGTGTTTGATTCGGCTCGGGGCTGGATTCGTTCTGCCGAGGCCTCATTGCACCACCGGCTCGATGCTAGATTCGTTCCGTCGAAGCTTTGTGGTTGAACCGGCTCGGGGCTGGATTCGTTCCGTCGAGATCGACTCCGGATCGGGGCAAAACTCTATATTTTCTCTTTTTTCTTCTCTCTCTCCCCTCTGTTTTCTCACGAAAAGGCCACTGGAGGAAAAGAAGATGATGCAAAAAAATTTATACTACATGGCAAATATCATTTGCCACCCATCTACTTGTCCCTTTGATCATTTTTAATTCCAACTTTTGCAAACTAAATAATTTAGTCCCTAAATTTCCAACATACCATAATTAATAAATTAATATATGGGAAAAATAAATTTGGGGTGTTACAACTCTCTCCACCTTAAAAGAAATTTCGTCCTCGAAATTCACATATCTGGGTGTGGAAACAAGTGAGGATATTTGTTCTGTATGTCTTCCTCACGCTCCAAGTAGCTTATGCTTTTGAGTGTTTACCCCATAGGACTTTCACCAACGGAATCATCTTATTTCTCAGCTGTCTCAACTCTCTAGCCAGAATTTCCACTAGTTCTTCTGCATATGTCAAGCCAGAATTCCCAGTAATTACGATTAAATCGA
This sequence comes from Zanthoxylum bungeanum, assembly GCA_019454045.1. Taxonomy (NCBI): domain Eukaryota; kingdom Viridiplantae; phylum Streptophyta; class Magnoliopsida; order Sapindales; family Rutaceae; genus Zanthoxylum; species Zanthoxylum bungeanum. The sequence continues at coordinate 30,571 of SKCR01047645.1, read as the reverse complement.
CATCGATAATCGCACATTATAAAGTATTCACTATGTCATCATCAAATGATACATAATATTGTTTAGACATTCTAATCAATATCTCTTTCGAAAAAGGAATCATCTTTTACGAAAGATGAATACTATGTATAAGACACACAATAACTGTTGAACAGTTATACTAACTGTCATACAGATAGCCTTGTTATGTCCTTTATTAGATCATATCTAATGTACGAATAATAGGAGTATCTCACAAGTCTCTTAGTTTTATATCTTATATAAAACTTTATATCAAATATAACAGAGACTACTCCCACTGCTTTCATGGAGTAAAGAAGACTTAGGTAAATCTTTTACCTCACAAACATCTCATTATTACTATAATAATGATAATGTTGTTAGGATATATAACACTAGAAAGTAATATGTACGCTCCCACTAACCCTTCTAATCACATATGTATTCTCTATACTTTGACAAGATCAGACAATCTGACGATATCAAAAACAGAGAACACAGATTTCCGGAAGACTTATCTGAGTCTACAATAGGCTCTATAAGCTAGCACACTAAACTGCGATCTCAGCAGAACACAAACTCTAGGGCCATTCCAGAATGAACTTTTCAAATAAGGAAATCACAACTGATCTCTTATCTGAATAAGTCATCCAAAAACACCACTTTGTATTCTTTAACTAAAATATACAGTTTATTATCAACATTAACCAATATATCTTTAATTGTTCAATTAGCGTGACTAGAGATAAGTTTTCTCAGAATCTACAATAGATTACTGAGTATAACTTTTCTCACTGTCATACTGTAAAGGTCAAACCTTTAATAAGCTCACAATGCTTTCGCTGCGCAAACAATTAGCACATATCATGATCTAATTCATAATGAAAGCTTAATCAAGTTCAAAACTTGATCGTAGTAAGCTATGAACAATCTTAGATCTATGGTTCAATGGTGAACTTCCAGAATCGATATCAAATATCGCTTCCATTATAAGTTATAGGATAATTTTTCTTCAGTAAGAAAACAACGGAACCATTAAGTATCAAATACTTGTGAATGATTCTGTTATCCTATTGGACTTGTACGGAAGATGTATAAGGGTTGTTTCATCTTATTAATTACGTAGTTCCATTTATAATTTATCATTCTCACATTTGACTTCAATAAGTCAAGTCTTTTCTACAATAGTTAACATTTGATGTTACACACCAAGTAATAAAACGATTTTATTACTTAGAATCGTAGGAAAGATATTCTATTAAATAGAATACAATATTCTATTAAACAGAATAAACGATAAACTTTTACTTATACCTCCGAGGTGTAAGTAATTTCCATTATATAACTATTATACAAAAGAAATATTAAAATCTTAAACTTTTCAAGATTCGGATTTTTCTATCTATACATATCATATATGCAACTGTAGAAAATTAATGGAACATTAATTAAAGAGATGAATTAGTGTTACTGGAGTATAACCCCAAGAGTATTGAAACTAATTCGGTAACATTCAATATCAAACGAATCAAATCATATAAGATTCAATTGCTCCCACTACTCAATTCCATCAAGATGGAATCGTGGAAGAATAATATTGAATATGAATCATATTCACTGTATAACCTTAGAACTAATTGCTTTAAATTCAAAAGTTTGATCGTATCAAAAATCTTTGAACAGTTCAAAGACATGTAATGAATTTTAAGGATCAAGTTTTCAAAACACTTCAGATTGAATATATTTGAACAAGTCAAAAATATTCAATCTCGTTTCATCAGAACAGATTGAAAGTTCTTGATACTTTCAAGACTTTCAATATGTGTTCCTTCAGAAACACGTAACTAAGTTATGACAATTCATCAACCAAGTTACGAAATAAAGAAAACTACCTTAAGCAATTATTATTTATTAAACTACATACATCCAATGTATCAATTTAAATAAATTTGGTGGTCCAATGACAATCATTGGTTAAACGAGATCTTAATCATTTTCCTGAGTACAATATTCATTAAATGGATAAGGATGTGTGGTGTGATCTAGTATCAAACCATCCTTTACCATACGGAATAAGCATCCAATGCTTAAGTGATTAAATTTATAAAGCACCATTCTAAATTATTTACTTTACCGAATAATTTTTCTAATGTTTATCTCTACGTCAATGACACTACTAGTTATCATAAAATATATAACAATTGTTTATAAAGAACAAATGACTATTCAATAGTCGCAAGTTCCGATATCAAATATCAAAACAATCGTTAACCAATATTTCAAATAACTAGACGGGAGATCTGGTATCCAATACCTATAGTTGTAGTATTGTGAAAATCGATATTTTCTATACACAAATATACGCATCTCCTTTCTTTAGCTTTACTATTTGCATTCAACTATTCACAACAATTGTAAATAACTGATTAGCAAATTGTGTCAGACACATTACCTCTAAAGGTAATTAAAGCTTAGAAACGTCATTACTAGATAAACAAATACCTAATAGGGCTTTCTAAATGCCAGTCAAGAATCTCGAGACATGAACTAATTTCAAGTCAATTCTTACTGCATAAGAAACTATTGTCTCTAAAGTCATTATCCTAAAGGGGATATCTATCTAGATAATCTAGCATGACTTAGAAACTAAGTCATTAACCATCTTGATTTTTCAAGAAAATTGGAACAACAGTTCCCGATGGTTTAGACCAATCTAATAATATCATAGTCTATTAGTATCTAGAACCTATTCTAGAATAATTGCAACCAAGAGTCTAGTCAGATAACATATCATAATATGTGTGCAGTGAATAAAAGTTTAATTCTATATAAACAATAGAATAAGGAAACAAACAAGCGGCAATTTCCAAAATAACATACACTGCCTAAGTTATGGAATATTTTAAACTTAGCAGTGCCTCCCACTATTTTTACGTAATTCCGTAATCCCCAACGAAAAGAAGAGAATTCAATAATTAAATCGAATTCCATAATGGGAAGAGGACCCCATGAATATATTTCGACTCACAGCAGAGGCACGGTCTCGCCTACGTATATTCACAGGTAGACAACTAATTGTCAATCACTCACTAGTGACTCCGAGGTTTCGGTCCTGGCCGTTTCTCGTTGTCGCTGCGAAGGCAGGCCCACGGAGACGTACCAAGGTTAAACTCGTCAATGATAAACTCAAGTTACTTGCGTAACTCTGACAGCTAGGGCACGTTCAGGATTCCGCTTTCGCTGAATTTATCTAGTATCTAATATATATTCGGCATAAATAAATTTCTATCAGCTACATCCTCACAGCAGAGGCACGGTCTCGGATGTAGTCAACGAAAAGATATTTATAAACTGTATTGACAAGACGGACCAAGAAACAAGTATTCCAAATACTAGTTACTTTAAAACCTTATTTAGCAGGGATATTCTATTAAGTGTCATACACCCTAAATCTAATCAAATTAGATTATAACATGCATGTATAAGGTCAAGAAAACATGATTAAAAATTTAATAAAATAAGATAATCATTTATGGAGGCCTAGAATCAGACTCGCTCTGATACCATTTTGTAGGGGTTTTAGGGGGCTAAATCCGGTCACGCAGCGGAAGCGGTGGAAAATCAAATTTTCCGATTTCAAAAACTTTTTCTCGGATTAATTAAATAAACATATTTATTTAATTATCCAATAATCAAATTATGAAATAAAATTCAAATGAATCATATTCAAGTGAATTTACCAAATTGCCCTTATATTGGTATTTTGTCCATTTTAGTCCGAAATTGATCTAATCAATTTTGAATGATTCTAAATCATTTCTAAGATGAACTTAGCATGTTCAAAACATCAAAACACCAAAAGCACCAAAAATCCCCAAAATCTAATCCTTGGCCGAGAGCCTCACAAAGGAGGCATTTTGTGCATTTTGTCATTTCATACTTCAAAACACATCTAAATGTAATCCAATCAACATGAAACTTTATATGCATCATATACACATCCAAATGCACAACATATATGAAAAGCCCCAAATTTGGAATTGGTCATGAACCCTAATTTTTCAATTTCATCAAATTGGACAAATTAGACCAAATTGGTTAAATCAATTACTTCAATCATCTTTCTTCCATCCAATCAAAGTCTCAACACAATGAAACAACTCAAGATCAAATCTAGGTCATCTAAGAGTGGGTCAACAACTCTAGATTAGCAACAAGGTTTCCAAAACCATAAAAGAAAGATTATAACTACAATAGTCACAATCTTCCTTCATCACACATGCTCAACACTTTCACCAAAACTTCCATCATCAAAAACACAAAGAATAAAGAAATAAATAACCTAAGAACATCATATGTTAAAGCCTAGATCCTAAGGAACATTTTCCTTTCTAATAGCAAGTTGGAAAAACTTACTAAAATCCAAGCTTTCTTTGGTTTCTTCTTTCTTTCTCACAAGCCTTCTTTGGTTTCCATTAATGGAGTTTTATTTTAAAGTGTATTAGGTTAGATACCAAATGAAATGAAAAACAATATATACTTATTTATTTTTGTGCTTGGCCGAATTTGGCCTTAAAATAAACAAGACTATTAATTTCATCTTCATTTGATTTTCATTTGATCAACTTGACATAAATATCTAAAAACAACTTTAAAGATATTTAATTAAGACAACAAATGCAACTAAGAAAAATATATCTCTTATATTTTAAGTGTCATGGCCGAATTTAATCAAAAATAAATGAGAAAGACATTTTAATTTTTCAAACAATTTTGAACAAATATCTTAAGAAGTCAAAATCAATTTGACAACCTTTTCCTTTAATGTATAAATCAACAATTGCAACTTATAATCATTTCCTAACTTTATCATTTGGTGAGATATTTATATTTTAATTATATTAATCATTTAACAATTAAATAATAAATAATTAATTAAATACAAATATATCAAATATATGTATCATATTTACTTTAAATATCTCAAATACATATATTAATGATATATGTCAAATACCTTATTTGACTATTTATTAATGTGTATTTAATAATATCATATATTAAATACAAATACACATTAATTAGGAAATGACGGTTCGGCCCGTTCGCATGTATTTTTCGTTTAACGATTAAACGATTTATAAATAATCATCATTATTCATAAATGTTGCTCTAGTGCTCTACGAGTATGTTTCATTATTGAGACTCTCTAGATTCAGGTATATCCGTCACGAAATCCAATTTCATGTGCCATAATCTATCCACCCGTAGATTATGACGATCACGGATAAACTAGTTGAATCATACAGGTCGAGGTCATTGCATACGTATAATCCCTCCGTCACAGGTATCCAGATAATCCCAGAGATATAGATGTGAACGTCAAATCTCTATAGGTATTATCTCGTCGACGTATATATTAGCAATCTCTAAAAAACACTCGGAACTTACTTCCGATGTATACTGTGGCCACAGATTTAACAGACTGCTAAATATATATATGGACTACATATGCTCTGTACACAGAACTGACGGATCCTATCTTGACACACACAGGATATCCTGAGGATCGATCCATACCCAACGAACAGGCGGAGGTCTGATCTAAATAGATCGGTGACGTGACTGCCATCTAAGTGTGGAGGATGTCTATACATCCACAGTGGTGTCTCAAGTCGAAGGACCACTATGCTACTCAACCCGTGAAGATTCTTATTGACGTGGGTGTACCATCCATTAAGAATCTTCGGTGAGCCGTTCAGTGTTTATCCACTATAAACACCTACACGTCTATACGAGTCTCCATAGACTCATGGTTCATTGGGATAAACCATCAGACCAAGTCTCGATATACGACATGTACTGGTCTCAACGGATTTGACTAACCGACCCGTGTTAGCAAATCTTGACCAGGAACTATGTTTGATAATATATATATAGCAGTGACACTTCCCAATGTCAATTACAAACTAACTTTGTAACTGTGTACTGCATTCTATATTATCGGGCCTTTGTCTAATATATACATATCACTAAACCACATTTAGTTTCAATCTAATCGTAATCAGATCGAATACGTATATAAGAACAAGAGGTGCAACCATAAATAAGTAATATTATGGAATAATGGGATGTTCGTATTCGTGAATCAGACATAAATACGGTCCGGATTGGCGCTCTGAGCACCAACCCCAACAAAGAAAACATAGGGGGAGAGAGAGAGAATAAAAAGAAAAAAAAAAGAGAAAAAGTGAGAGTTTTGGCCCCGATCCATCCGATCTGGAGCCGATCTCGACCGAGTCTTTTAGGGAAAACATAGATCTCGATGAGAAGATCATTTTGACGATGGTTTCATCTCGGGAAACTTCTTATTTTCATAGATATTTCGGTAAGAAACTCTTTATGATTTTTCTTAATTTTTCGTTGATCAGGAACTCCGATTGACGAACCGTCAACGGTATTGGAATCGGGAGGGGGAGACAAATGCTCGGCCATCAGAAAATTTGGATTCCGACTGCACGTGGTGCTCACGTGTGCCTTGCGCAGTCACGGCCTGGAAGTACGACATGTGGCTCCCACGCACTGGACAATATGTTCGTGCCGACTTCCCGAGTTTCCCTCCGTGTTTTTCGACCATTCTGAGTAGTAACATACCTCTGAATCTTGATTTTCGTATAATTTATCGTTATATTCGAATTATGCGTGTTATGTATTTCGGAATGGAATTTGCTTTGTGATGAGTGGTAATTATATCATTATTTCCCACTCATTTGACATAATATTTTGTATAGTTTCTTGAGTTTTGTGAATATTTTGATGTTTTTTGTGTTATTTTGTAGATAAATAAAGTTTCAGGACAATCAGGAGGTGATTTGGAGCCAAAACAGTGAAAATTTGACAAAAAGGGCATTTTGGTAATTTTCAGTGTCGCGACGCCTAACGTGCGCCGCACCATGCCAACGTGCGCCGAGTCCAAGTGTCAGATTTTGAGGAGTTCGACTTTGCTAACGTGCAACGTGCCACGTGTCACCATCACAGTCGATCTGCTAACGTGCGTCATGTCACGTGTCATCATCATATGGTGCCGACAATCGCCATCGCCATGTGTCACTCCATGTCACCGCCATGTCATCATCCACATCAGTAGTTGACCAAGTCAACGTGCCACATCACTGCCATGTCATCATCAACCAATCACGAAGTGCCACGTGTCATAATCCTACGGTGTCGATAATTTCTTTCACCACGTGTCGCCACATTAGTGCCACATCAGCATAATCATTGAGTGCCAGCCGCCTTGCCACGTGTCACCTTATCCAGAATCGCCACGTGTTGAGCTCTCTGCATGCCACGCCATAAAGGCTTTGGCGTCTCGATGCTGGAGGCCTATTGGCGTCTATAAATTCAACTCAGTTTTCTGATTTCATATGTACCTTCCTCTCTGAATTCTCTGATGTAAATAGGGAGTTTTCTATCTAGTTTCTTTTAAATTTCAGTTTTGTAATTAATTTTAATTACGTTCTGTAATAATAGTAATTTATTTTCTTTACTTTTACAGTTTTTACTATTCAACATGAGGAGGTAACTTCCCCCTGCTAGGGTGAAGGGTAATTCTTTTACTATTGCTATTTAGATTAATCTCCTTTAAATATAATATATTCACTATTTAAAATTTGACTTAATGAGGATATCGCTATCTTGGTCTGTTGGTAATTCATTTTAAACTGGTTTAAACCTGACTAAGCAAGGATACCGCCAGATTGGTCGGTTGGTAATTAAATTTTCTTACCGCCTACATGGCAGGTTTATTTTGGTTCCGCCTTTATGGCTGGTTGGACTTAATTTGACTTAATCACGTTACCGCCTATATAGCTGGTTGGTAAAATAATCACAGGTTAATATATTATATTAAGGGAGATATCTAAATAGTAAATAGTAAAAGTTGATCCTTTTACCTTAGCATTTTATTTTATTGTAATTTACTTTTCAGCTTTTACTTTACCGCAATTACTTTTCAGCATTTTTATTTTATGTCTTTTACTTTTAAGTTTTTACTAGCCCTAGTTATGTGTCGTAACTAATATAGTTATCTGGGGTTGTGATGAATTCTAATATCACCGGTTTATAAGGGGTTATTTTATAGTTTGGGTAATTTAAAGGTTTACTTATTAAGTTTTAAGCTTAATGTGTCTTGTTAATTGGCCACTAATAAGATTGATCTGGTAAATCTAAAATAAACTTGACAAAAGAATTTTAGGTTTCAACCTTAGACTTAATAGCCCACGATCTTCCTTGAGGATACATAACCCTTTAATAGATTTCCTTACATGATGGACATATACCTGTCGGGTGGGGATAGCCATAATTGGAACTTAAACTTAATAATCCAGGTAATTTGGTTGACATAGACATATGGTTCAATTGGGTTATACTAGGTATTTGCGTCTGACCATCGACAGAGGCTTTCGCATAATTTAGTATTCCAGGTTAGTAAACCAATATATTGCACAAACATGAAATAATTATTTCATCTTTTAAAAGATATTAGAAAGATTCACAACCCTATAGAGTTTCTTAATATTGAATTCTCTTAAACCTACTTTCGTGCAATTATATTTACTTGTTTTTAAATTTAAAATCATCACCATTTCAAATCAATCAAATCAACCTGTTAGATACTAGTAATCATTTGACCTCATTAAATTAATAATTATGTATTAAGTCCTCGTGGGATCGATACTTTTTATACTACTTGAACGATACGTGCGCTTGCATTATACGCGTGTGAAAGCACCGGTCACTTTAAAGTATGATTAATTCACTTGCTTATACTATTAAATGATTACCTTGTGGTTGGAAGTGAATGACAAATTTAATCGGAGAATATAATCAAGTAAGATTGTGTGCGAGAAGTTATTGTAAGCCCGATATTTGGGCTATTGCTGTTGAGTTGAATTATGGATGTGTATATTGTGAGTTGAATATAAATGTAAGTTTGATGAGCATGGACTGTGTAATGCAAGTCCGTATAATAGAAGAAACTCGCGTGTGAAAGCACCGGTCACTTTAAGTATGATTAATTCACTTGCTTATACTATTAAATGATTACCTTGTGGTTGGAAGTGAATGACAAATTTAATCGGAGAATATAATCAAGTAAGATTGTGTGCGAGAAGTTATTGTAAGCCCGATATTTGGGCTATTGGCTGTTTGAATTATGGATGTGTATATTGTGAGTTGAATATAAATGTAAGTTGATGAGCATGGACTGTGTAATGCAAGTCCGTATAATAGAAGAAACTCTGCCGAAATTTTGTTATGATTACGAGAGCGACTGTGTCACGTTTCTTGCATACTCTTTCATCTACTCTAATTATGATTATGTTCCTTATCGTAAATTCTTTTGTCTCTATAGGTGATCGTGATACCGTTGGCGGGGACAGTTCTGCTGCATAGTTTTCTTTCTATGTAGTCAGCTTACCAGATGCGTGGATAAGCTTGTAACATTGATGTTTTCTAAAGCATATAGTATGTATGTTTTCTTAAATGAATTTGAAAGGTAATGCATTAAATGATTTAGTTTTTAGAAAGTTTATATTTTGCTATAAAAGAATGGATCGAATATTGATTATGTTGAAATCATGAGTTTGTGATATATGAGAAATTTGCATGATTTTGAGATACATGAGCATGTATTTTAGAAATGATTTTTATGCTAGGATGCACCCCGTGTACTTATACGTGTCAAATTATTTACCATGAGACGAGGTCTCATGTTGCCAGTTTTGCCCCGGATGCTAGTTATTGTCGTGGGGATGCCTCATGTTGCAAGTTTTGTCGTATTGTCAAGAGTGTGCATATATGAATGAAGTTTTATTTATTATAAATATAGTATTCTTATGCAGAATGAGATTTATGATTTCAAGTAAATTTTTTATATATCATTTTACATATTTATGTATTTATTTATATTATAAAATACTTATTCGATCCGCCTTATTACTTATTTATCCACGACACTAAGCTCTGATCCATTGCACTAAGTGTGAGCTTACCCCTTTAAATTTTACATGTTAAGCAAATTAATAGATCTTTCTTTTGCCATTTGTTGTTTCATCATCATTTTTTGCCAGTAGAGAAAGGTTGTGCCAACAGTCGATTGTCTTTGTTATGTTTTGGGGATTAAGGTTCTAGATATGTCTTCCTTGTATGGATTTTTATTTGGTTATAGGCACTGAGCCTATATTTGATACTTGGAGTATTTACATTTTATCATGGATGTTTTTTTTTAGTTCCTATATATTTGATGATATTTTTCAATTTAGATTTTACTTTTGTATTTGGAGGATTAGTTCATTTTACATGGAAAACTCTATTTGTTTCACGTTTCCATGTCACCCCTACCCTACCTAAGGGGACGGGTGTGATATTTAATGGTATCATAGCACTAGGCTCATAGATTCTTTAGACATTTCATTTACTTAATTAATTATCATATGTATATCAGTAGTTTATATCTTCATGTGTTTTCATATGTCTCTACGTTCCATAGTTCGAGGGGCAGGTCAAGTCCGTTGAGGTAGGAGATTCACTTGCCTCAATTCTTATAGATAGTACCCCGTTGCATCATCCTACTAGCAATGATATTCCTCCAGCCCCTGCAACACCTCAGGGAAATATTATAGCACCTCCACAACATCATCCACCTTCTCCAGTGTATCAGGCCTACCCTACACCTCCCCCGGATTTTTATCATCCACCTTATTATTCTCATCCAGATAGTACCATGTTGCATCATCCTCCTAGCAATGATATTCCTTCAGCCCCTGCAGCACCTCAGGGAAATATTATAGCACCTCCACAACATCCTCCACCTCCTCCAGTGTATCAGGCTTACCCTACACCTCCCCCGGATTTTTATCATCCACCTTATTATTCTCATCCACCAGTAGGTGCTCCTACAAATGTCCCTACCGGTTCTTATGCTTATCTTTATTTCTACCCTCTTGCATGGGGTCATGGTCCATCTCAGATAGCTCTTATAGTGAATGAGGATAATATTGCTAAAGAGTAAAAGAAAATGGAGGCGTTGAATTTGATGGGAAGAAGGATCCCATAGTAGCTGTTAATTTCTTAGACAGAGTTGAGAAAGCTTTTGAGTTGATGAGGTTGACTGGTGAATAGAAGTGTCATCATGTGTATCGACTTTTGACTGAGCAGACTGATAAATGGTGGAAGAGTGTAAGAAGTAAATTCTCAGAGGCTAATCTGTTGACTTGGGAGAAGTTCAAGAATGAATTCATGACTAATTATATGAATTATGCTTTTATGGATGGGATGAGGAGGGAATTCTATAGATTAACTCAGGGTAACCGCACCGTCGATCAATATGACACTCTCTTCCATTAGTGCAGTTTGTTCCATACTTGAGGGACAAAGAGCAGGGTAAGATGGATCATTTTCTTAACGGTCTGAATACAGAATTGAGATCTAAGATCATATTGTTTATTATGAACAGTTTGACAGAGATGTCTGATTATACTCGAAAAGCAGAGTTTGCAGAAAATGAATGGCAAGTGGGGTAAGATTATCAGATGGGAAAAAGTAATAGAGAAATTTGATCCATTGGGGAAGGAAGTTAGAGTAAGAAGGGGAGTGACGCAAGACCTAGTAGTTATCAGATGAGTTCTGGACAACCTTAGAAACAAACTAGATCTACAATTAGTCAGAGTTCAGTAAGAGCACCACCTAATAAGACTTCTAGTGGTCAACAAAGCCAAGCTTGAGATATGAGATTTCCATCATGTGCTACTTGTGGAAAGAATCATTATAGAGAGTGAAGATTGGGTACAAAAGATTGCTTTTTGTGTGGAGAAATAGGCCACATGAAGAGATATTGCCCTAATGCTAATGATAACAGTAGACATAATCAGATGACAACTATAGAAGCTATAGGAGCTTTACTAGGAATTACGTCGATACTGAATTCAACTTCCCTGTCCGGTGGTAAACCAGGTAGTTCATCTAGAAATACCTCAGCAAATTCTCTCACAACAGAAATCTCATGTAATTTCGATGTACCCATACTAGTATCTACCACGTGAGCTAAAAAGGCATCACAATATTTCCTCAACATCTTATTGGCTCGTATTGTAGAGATCACATACGAGGGAACAAGTCGTCTCTCCCCTCTAAAGGAAAATTTTTTCCCATCCGGACATTCAAACTCCACAACTTTTTCATGACAATTCATTGTAGCACGATGATATGATAATCAATCCATACCCAAAATGACATTGAAATCACGTATCTCCATGCAAATCAAATCTGCTAACAACTCCACCAATATGGATTACACATCCTTTATAAACTTGTTTAGCTATAATGGAATATCCGACAAGAGTAGCAACAACTTACTCACAATCTAGCTCACTTCCTTCCCTATAGGCATGCAAAACAAATGATTTCGAAACAAAAGAATGTGTAGCATCAGGATCAATAAGTATTTGGGCCTTTCGACCAAAGATAGACATCATACCAGTGATAACCTCTAGCGCTGCTGAAGCTTCCTACTGTGTCATAGCGAATACCTTGGTTGGGCTCTAGGTCTTGTGGATGTTGGATTTCGACCGAGGTCCACAATCAGAATTTGTAGGTTAGGGGCACTAGCGATCCTGCAAAACAAAGGTAGAGTGAGCGGGAGCAGACTGCCCACCGGTGTGGTGAGTGCCGGGAGCACTCCGACGCTCAAGTCAGTAGTATGAAATGAGCAGTAAATAAGTAAAATGTGAAAGCAAGGCTCGTTATTACCTTATCTTTCTTTGGGTGCCCGTGAGGGCGGTGACAAGTGTTTAGGGAATGAGGAATTCTGATAGCTTGTGTCAGAGAATATAGGCTTGTATGAGAGTGGAGAAGCTTGAATGCTTTGTGTCTTGAATTGCGTTGTTATTTATAGATGAAAATGATAATCTTTGGCAGCTGGCATAAGTCCCACAACGCGCCCAGACACTTGTATAAAAAGTTTGAGCATGTGAGAATATGCCTTGTGTCAGGCAAAGTGGGGAAATGTGGTTGATATAATTAAGAGATTTTGTCTTTAAGCTTCTGGCTTAATTGTAATCCAATAATACTGAATTCTTTGGGCTTGGTCTTTACTTTCGGGTCTTGCATATTGTTGGGTTTGATGTGAAAAGACGGTTTTGCTCTCGGCCCAATTTTGGTCCGTACAGTTTGTCCCCTACTCACTAAGTCAAAAAGTCTTTTGATTTAGAGAGTATTTCTATATTTGTGTCGTATGAAACAAAATGGAAGATCATGTGCCAAGAATGCATGGCTGTAAGCATTACCTTCTATCGTCTGTTGCCAATATACGATTCAACATGGTTGCCAAAGTTTCTTATATGGTTCATGTTTGAGGAACTTGATTCGACATGATTTCATATAATTTCCCTGGTAGACTAAACTTGAGGAAGACTTAGGAGCACATGACTTGAGTCGTCTGGACCGAGAGTAGTCCATGTCTTCTATTTGACTCGGCAAAAGTCTATAAGGGATGTTCCTTGTCGATTGAACCATATAAAAGTTCAGGAGTAATTTCATTCGACATTGTCGTATGAATCGTATGAGGTTCATTTCTTCAAACGACTCGACGTGAGTCTTATAGGGATGTCCCTAGTCGACTGAATCAGATAAAGTTTCAGGATTATCATTCATTCGACAATCGTCGTATGAAACATAGGAGGTTCAAATCGTCAAATGACTCGACGTGAGTCTATGTGGGATGTCCCCAGTCGACTGAAACAGATGAAGTTTCAGGATTATCATTCATTCGACAATCGTCGTATGAACCGTAGGAGGTTTATATATTCAAATGACTTGACGTGAGTCTATGAGGGATGTCCCCAGTCGACTAAAACAGATGAAGTTTCAAGAGTATCATTACAAACGACATGCGTCGTCTGGACTATGAAAGTCCAAGTCTTAAACTTGACTCGACATGAGTCGCGGGGGATGTCCCCGGTCGACTGAACAATATGAAGGTTCAGAAGTTCATGTCATACGACATATGTCGTCTGACAATGAAAGTCCAAGTCTTCAACTTGACTCGACATGAGTCATGGGGGATGTTCCCGGTCGACTGAACACGATGAAGGTTCAAGAATATCATTCTTTCGACAAGTGTCGACTGAATCAGAAGGAGGTTCGGGAATATCATTCATTCGACAAGTGTCGACTGAATCAGAAGAAGGTTCAGGAATACCATTCATTCGACAAGTGTCGACTGAACCAGAAGAAGGTTCAGGTCTTCTACTTAACTCGATATGAGTCTATGGGGTATTCCTTAGTCGACTGAACCAGATGAAGGTTCAGGAGTAAAGTTCTTTCGACAAGTGTTGACTGAACCGTAAGAAGGTTCAAGAGTACTTTTCATTCGATAGGTGTCGACTGGATAGAAGAAGTCCAGGTCTTCTACTTGACTCGTCATGAGTCTCATGGGGGATGTCCCTGGTCGACTGAACCAAATTAAGGTTCATGAGTACCTTTCATTCGACAAGTACCGACTGAACCAGAAGAAGGTTCATTTGTACCTTTCATTCGACAAGTGTCGTCTGGAACGAAGAAGTCCAGGTCTTCAATGTGACTCGACATGAGTCTCATTGGGGATGTCCTCGGTCGACTGAACCAAATTAAGGTTCAGGAGTACCTTTCATTCGACAAGTGTCGACTGAACCAGAAGAAGGTTTATTTGTACCTTTCATTCTACATGTGTCGTCTGGACCGAAGAAGTCCAGGTCTTCAATGTGACTCGACATGAGTCTCATGGGGGATGTCCCCGGTCGACTGAATCAGATGAAGGTTCATGAGTTCCTTCCATATGACAAGTGTCGACTGGACAATGGAAGTTCAGCACTTCAACTTGACTCGACTTGTTGAGTCAAAAAATAATTGTTTCCTCTAGTGTTCTATTGATTTCGTGTCGAATGCTTGGTCCGAATATAAGTTGTGTCGAAGTCTTGTATCTAAGGTTATTCTATATGTTGTGCCGAGTGGCCAACTTTTTTGTGCAAATTCCATAAATGTCGTGTCGATAGGCTATAACTATGGTACCTATATTTCCTTAGGTACTATGTCGAATGGCGAGTAGATATTGTGTCAAGCCCTGTATAGATGTTGTGTCAAATCAATATTCCAAGGGTACTGATCTTACGTTTGACGTGGTGTCGAATGATTAAGAAACTTGTATAAGGGGTTGCTTAGATGTTGAATTGATATCAACCTCTGACTTGATGTAGTGTCGAATGACTACATTACATGTATTTAGATTTCTGATGTTGTAGTGTCAAATGAGGAAGGAACTGGTGAAAGCATTTTGTTGATGTTGTTGCGAGTGAATACCATCTGATTGTGACTAGTCTGATTGTAATTCTTTTCTCCATTTGACGATACCTAATTGAAGGATTCTAGATCTTCCACGTGTCATTAAATGCAGTAAAACCTAATGCGAATAATGAGGTATCTTTTTGGCGAGAAAATAAGCGCCAAATTGTAGTATAAGGGGAGAGCTTATGGGTTCATTTGCTTCATTCACAAAGATCCATAAGTTGGGAGAGAAAGGCTTCAAGTTCTAAGGTACTCTTCAAAATTTCCTCTTGTTCTTCTTTACATTGAATGTTCATAGAGTAGATTCAAGTTGTTCTTAGCCATTTTAGGTTGTTTGATCTCTTGAGTCGTATGTTGTTTGGAGGAATTTTGTTTGTAAAGTTGAGTAGGAGTTTGATCTTTAGGAAACCTGTTTTCTAGAAATTATTTGTTTGTATGTTGGTCTAAAGCAATATGTCGAGTGGAGAATCTCTAGAGAGATTAGGAGCACAAATAGACAAATATGTAGAAGTATCGTCGAGTGGGTCGAGTGAAGATAGATCTCTTATGGACTGGTCGCGTCAACTGTTTTCTGAGGAATGGCCTGTTACTGTATTATCGCGTGAAACTCCCGTGGATGCTATACCTATTAGGACTTTGCCGACTGAAAGAATTGATTACAGAATCCCCGGATGGATTGGGTTTTATGTACGACCGTTTGCTGATGGGCTCAGAGCCCCACGGTGGGCTCCAAATTATGGATGTTGGATTTCGGCCGAGGTCCACAATCAGAATTTGTAGGTTGGGGGCACTAGCGATCCTACAAAACAAAGGTAGAGTGAGCGGGAGCAGACTGCCCACCGGTGTGGTGAGTGCCAGGGGCACTCCGACGCTCAAGTCAATAGTATGAAATGAGCAGTAAATAAGTAAAATATGAAAGCAATGCTCGTTATTACCTTATCTTTCTTTGGGTGGCCGTGAGGGCGGTGACAAGTGTTTAGGAAATGAGGAATTCTGAGAGCTTGTGTCAGAGAATAGAGGCTTGTATGAGAGTGGAGAAGCTTGAATACTTTGTGTCTTGAATTGCGTTGTTATTTATAGATAAAAATGATCATCTTTGGCAGCTGGCATAAGTCCCACAACGCGCCCAGACACTTGATAAAAAGTTTGAGCATGTGAGAATATGCCTTGTGTTAGGCAAAGTGAGGAAAGGTGGTTGATATAATTAAGAGATTTTGTCCTTAAGCTTCTGGCTTAATTGTAATCCAATAATACTGAATTCTTTGGGCTTGGTCTTTACTTTCGGGCCTTGCATACTGTTGGGTTTGAGGTGAAAAGACAGTTTTGCCCTCGGCCCAATTTTGGTCCGTACAGGTCTGCTAGTCTGACCACTTGAAACAAATCTACTCTACGCACATACACCTGTGTGAAATCCAGAAGTCTGAACTGGAACCCCACTATGACCATAAGTGCCTCTGGAATTCTGAGCTGGAGGGATAGTTGTCCTCTGATATGTCCACTGTTATCATTAGCATTAGGGCAATCTCTCTTCATGTGGCTGACTTCTCCGCACAAAAAGTAACCTTGTGTACCCAATCTGCACTCACTATAATAATTCTTTCCACAAGTAGCACATGGTGGAAATCTCCTATCTCGAGCTTGGCTTTGTTGACCACTAGAAGTCTTACTAGGTGGTGCTCTCACTGAACTCTGACTAATTGTAGATCTAGCTTGTTTCTGATGTTGTCCAGAACTCATCTGATAACTACCACTAGGTCTTGTGTCACTCCCTTTCTTACTCTGACTTTCTTCCCCAAAAGATCGACTTTCTTTATTCCTTTTTCTCATCTGATAATCTTGCCCCACTTGTTATTCTTTTTCTGCAAACTCTGCTTTTCTAGCATAATCGGTCATCTCTGTTAAATTGTTCATAGAAAACAATCTGATCCTAGATATTAATTCTGCATTCAGACCGATAAGAAAATGTTACATCTTACTCTGCTCATTGTCCCTCAAATGTGGAACAAACTGCACTAACACATGGAAGATAGTGTCATACTGATCTATGATGAGGTTACAGTGAGTCAATCTATAGGATTCCCTCATCATCCCATCCATAAAAGCGGAATTCATATAAATGGCCATGAATTCATTTTTGAACTTCTTCCAAGTCAACAGATTAGCCTCTGAGAATTTACTTCTTACATTCTTCCACCATTTACCAGCATGCTCAGTCAAAAATTGATATATATGATGACATTTATGTTCATCAGTCAACCTCATCAACTCAAAAGCTTTCTCAACTATATCTTAGAAATTCTCAACTACTAGGGGATCATTATTCCCATCAAATTCAACGGCTCTATTTTCTTTTACTCTTTTAGCAATATTATCCCCATTCACGATATGAGCTATCTGAGTTGGACCATGACCTCATGCAGAAGGGTAGAAATACGGATAAGCATAAGCATCAAGAGGAACATTTGTAGGAGCACCTGTTGGCGGATGAGCATAATAAGGTGGAGGATAAAAACCTGGGGAAGGTGTAGGGTAAGCCTGATACACTGGAGGAAGTGAAGGATGTTGTGGAGGTGTTGGAATATTTCCCTGAGGTGCTGCAGGGGTTGGAGGAATATCATTGCTGTGGGGATGAGGCATTGGGGTACTATCTCCAAGAACTGAGACAAGTGAATCTCCTACCTCAACAGGTATATGGTTCCCTTCAAAGGGTTCCCCGACATAATAATTAACCTCCTCATCAACTTGAGGTTCATTAGAAGGTTGGCCAACAACTGCTCTCTTACGCATACGGACTCGACTTGCCTCTCGAACTCTGGAACGTAGAGGCATCTGAAAACACATGAAGATATCAACTGCTGATAGACATAGGATAACTAATTAAGTAAATGAAATATCTACAGAATTTATGAACCTAATTCTCTGATACCATTAAATGTCACACCCATCCCCTTAGGTAGGGTAGGGGTGAGACAGAGATGCGAAACTGACAGAATTTCCCATGTAAAATGGACTAATCCTCCAAAAACAAAAGTAAAATCTAAACTGAAAAATATCATCAAATATATAGGATCTTCATGATCCAACTCAAAAAGAACATCAATGATAAAATGTAAATACTCCAAGTATCACATAGGCTCAGTGCCTATAACCAAATAACAATCCATAAGATGAAGACATATCTAGAACCTTAATTCCAAAACATAACAAAGACACTCGACTGTTGGCACAACCGTTCTCTACGACAGAAAATGATGATGAAACAGCAGATGACAAAAGGAAGATCTACTAATCTGTTTAACCTAAAAAATTTAAAGGAAGAGGTAAGTTCACGCTTAGTGCAATGAATCACAGCTTAGTACCGTGGATAAATAAGTAACAATGTGGATTCAAATAAGTCTTTCATAATATAAATAAATACATAACTTATATATATAATATTTACTTGAAATCATAAATCTCATTTCCTATAAATCTCATTTTACACAATAGTACTCTGTAAAAATAAAGTTGTTCATTCATCTATATGCACACTCGTGACTATACGACAAAGCTGGCAACATGGGACATCCCCACGGCAATAACTGGCATCCGGAGCAAAATTGACAACATGAAACCTCGTCTCACGGTAAATCATCTGGCACATATAAATACATGAAGTGCATCCTAGCATAAAAATCATTTCTAAAATACATGCTCATATATCTCAAAATCATGTGAATTTCTCATATATCACAAACTAATGATTTTAACATAATCAATATTCGATCCATTCTTTTATAGCAAAACATAAACTTTCTAAAATTATATCATTTTATGCATTATCTTGAAAATTCATTTAAGAAAACATACATACTATATACTTTGGAAAACATCAATGTTACAAGCTTATCCACGCATTTGGTGAGCTGACTACAGAGAAAGAAAACTATGCAGCAGAACTGTCCCTGTCAACGGTATCATGATCACCTAAAGAGACAAAAGAATTTACGATAAGGAACATAATTCTAACTAGAATAAATGAAAGAATATGTAAGAAACGTGACTCAATCACTCTCGTAATCGTAACGAAATTTCGGCAGAGATCCGTTTATAAAACGGACTTCCATTATACAATTCATAATCATCAAACTTACATCCACATTCTACTCATAACTTACACATCCACAATTCAACTCAACATTAATAGCCCAAATCTCGGGGTTACAATAGATTCCCGCACACAATCTTACTCGACCATATTCTCCGATTAAATTTATCATTCACTTCCAACTACAAGTTAATCATTTAATAGTCTAAGCAAGTGAATTAATCATACTTTAAAGCAAATTACATTCCAAAATACATAACATGCATAAATCGAATATAATGATAAATTATAGGAAAATCAAGCTTACATTCCCATCAATACCTCGAGTAGCTCTGCGTTGCTTAGTTAATAGTTTTCCATGGCAAACTACCCAAAGGAACATGGATATTTTGTGCGGAGGTTTGAGGGACCGAATTTTACTCCATTTCCATGATGAATGAGTAGCAAGATTGTTGGAGTAGACAGAGCTAACCGAGAATTGGCCTGAGCTTGTGTATTTTCAATAACTCGTATCCTCCCCACTGGTCCATGAGCCTCCATGAATGCAACAAATGGTTTGGAAAATCTGATCTGGAAGCCAATTTGAGAGGGCATCTCTGTTCCAAGACCCTTGATTCACAAATTGGTTAACGTTACACTCCCTGAAAGTTGGACTGACATCCTGCAAAACATGACAGATCAAGGGGCTGAATCCAGAAGTTATCATCGGTTTAAATTATATCACAACCATTTTCTGGGTTTTTTTTCTTTTTCGCAACTCGAAGATCAGGACCAAGAAAGAAATTTACAATATTGAAGCAAGAGAGATCTGGTGTGAGTTCGATTAAAATGTTAAGAAATCTAGGGTTCTTAAAGCTGGTGAGAAAAGAAAAACCCACGAATTAGAGGGAAATTAGAGGCTTTTAAAGAGAGAAAATTTATAAAAGAGAGAGCCTTGATATAGCTCTGAATATTAAGAAAGCTTGAAGAGAGGTTCGTGTTTGGATCCGTGATTTGAAAAATGAGCGATCGAGATTTGAGATAGAGAGAGAATCAGTTGGTGATATAGTGTGTTAGGGTTGATGATCGTGGTGGCTTATAATGGTGGCCGTGAATGCCAAAGGCTGGCTTTAGATTTTGTAGTGGTCACTGGAAGTAGTTATGGACTGGTAAGATTTTTAGGATTGCACTGATGGTAGATTACACTGATGGATGATTGCAGTAGGGTGTGAAAGTGGCAAGGTGGCGATATGAAGGTGGCGGAGTGAAGGTGGAGCAAGTTGGTGATAGGCAAGGTGGCAGTAGGCAAGGGGGCATGTGATGGTCACGTATTTATAGTAACCGCGATCTCACATGGGCCGACGAGAATCAGAGAGAATGAAACTAGAAAAGTCGGAATCTGGTGTCTAATACCATGTTAGATAATGAAAGAAAATTTTGAATTCATGAATTTACAATATTAACCGCGATCTCTCATGCGCCGACGAGAATCAGAGAGAATGAAACTAGAAAAGTCGGAATCTGGTGTCTAATACCATATTAAATAATGAAACAAAATTTTGAATTCATGAATTTACAATGGTAGGAGTCCTTATATAGGCTACATATCAAACTAAAATAGGAAAGAACTAATCCTAATAAGGATATATAATATAATCACAAATCCTAAGGATTATAGGAATTATATATTGGAGATTGATTTCATAATATAGGGATATTATTTCCTTAATATTATTATAGTAATAATATTTCCTGAACACCATTTCCATAATAATATTTTCTTAACACCTAGTAAATTCGTCAGGACTTAAAATTTCAATGTAAAATTTTGACTTGTAGATTGTTGAATCTTAGTGGCAGATGTCTATCGAACTACAAGTACCAGAGTATGAGCGAATTTCTACTATAAGACATATTATTATACGCTAGCATCAATCTTCAATACAGGTCAATTTCATTTGCCGTTAATTTTAATTACTTGTGTTGTAAATAATCTTATTTTATTGATATTATATAAATTCATATAATAAGTTGATATTATTCATTGCTTTCTGACTGTTCTTTAACAAACTATAGCAGAAATCATTTTTATTGGAATCAAGAAATTCCAAGAAACATGCATTCACAAATTGTTCCATAATAAGCATCAAATAATAAACATAGAGCTTTGTTTCCTCTCATTTTCTTCCAGTTTCTTGGAATTTCTTGATTCCTCTATCATTTTCTTGCAAAAAACATGCAAAAAAAAAGTAATAGAGAGAAAAATGTAGTAAATTATAGGGGTGTTCACGAGTCGAGTCGGGTCGAGTCAGATTTTTCATTTTTTTAAGACCCGATCGGGTCGGGTCATTTGACCTAAAACCCGAAATTTCATAAGGTGACCCGCGCGGGTCGGGTTGTAACTGGTCGGGTCAAAAAAATTACGGGTCGGGTCGGGTCAATATAATATGCAGTAAATATAATATATATATTTTTAATGTTACGAAATTGACTAGATGAGTGCGAAGTTGTAATGGCAAAGAAACTGATAAACTCTACAGGAGACCCTGGTTCGATTCTTGGCATCAGCAATCTGAAGTTTTTTTTTCTATACAAAAAGAAAGAAAAAATGAAATTTCAAATGTGAGATTCGAACATGAGACTCCTTGGAAATTAATCATGCACTTTACCATTTCAGCTACGAACCTGAGACTCCTTGGAAATTAATCATGCACTTTACCATTTCAACTACATATTTCACTTGTGAAATTTATATCTTTAAAAATATATATATTATATTTATAATATCATTTATATCAGGTCGGGTCAGACCCGAGTTTTCTCAACTGAACTCGTGACCCGACCCGAAATTTCGGGTCTGGTCAAGATGACCCGAAATTAAATTTTTAAAAATCAAGAACCCGACCGGTTCGGGTCGGGTCGGGTCGGGTCAACCCGACCCTATGAACACCGTTAGTAAATTATTACTCTCTTTTTTGCATTTCTTGGCAATAAAACAGGAAAAAACAAAAGAAATAAATTAAAAATAAACAGGAAAAAACAAAAGAAATAAATTAAAAATAAAGTAAAATGTTACCTGACGATAGCTTTGATACTATCTTTTGCACGATTCTTGAAGGGACCATCGCCAAGTTCTGAGACGTAAACATGAGGAGATCAATTGGGTTTTTAGACTCGTTGCGCTTGAAGACGGCCGCTGTGGCAACCGAGCCGTAATCTTGGTCGGACGATTTTGGCCTCCGCAAGTATTTGATTTTGAAGAATTAGGGTTCGGTGATGAGGAAGACGGCGAGTCATTCGTACGCTTGAGGGGTTTGGGCGGCCGCTGGAGTCTTAGATTTTGAAGAATTTAGACACAGAGAAAGAGGAAAAGGGTTTTGATTTGAGGGCCCGGTCAAATGAGGACCAATCATAATATATTTATAGGTAAAAGGGAAGAGAAATTTACTAGCCGTTAGATGACAAGATTTTCAAATACCGTTGCCGTTAGTTTCCGTCGTCAATGAGGATTCACTGGACCGTTAATGTTGTTTATGTGGTGAATGCGGAATTGCTAATAATAGATAATAACAAATTTTCAAAAATATTAAGTTAATAACTAAATTAGAATAATTTTTTTCCTTTATTGAATTTTAGAATAATTCGTCTTTAGAGGTAAAATAAGAATGTTATAATAATGTCTGTAAATTTATATAAAATATTCACATTATAAAGATTTAATTTTTATAATCTAACGAATCAAGATTTGAATGTTATAAGTAATCTCAACTCTAATGAGCTGACCCCAAATTATTAACGGTTATGATATATCCCACATGTTTTGGATTACAAGTAACTCTTTTTATCACTTCACTCTTGACTATCCTAGTTGGTACTAGGAAACCATTTAGGAAATTATTTCTTGTTATCCAAGTAATGGATTTAATTCAAAAATCACTCTTTTTGCATGTTTGGTATGGTTTCTAATAGAGGTAAAAGAGTCTTTTTTTATCCTAAAAACTATTTTCTAAATTTTTATGGCGTTTGATTGTATTTTAAATAGAGCTTTTGAGAATTAAAAGGGTTATTTTGCAGCTACTATCAAAAGCTCAAAATTTAGGCTTTTAGGGGTAGAGCTTGAAATTTTTTTAAAAAATATTAAATTGTCTATAATATTTTTTTAATTTAATAATATTATTTCATTTATTTCATAACACAATTTAAAAAAATTTGTCTAATAAAGTAATTTTATATTTTTTAATAAAAGGTTTCACTGACAACCAAACACTTAACGACTTTTTTATTAAAAACTCTACTTCTAAAATTTGTACTAATAAAAACTCTAATTAATATTTGGAAAACTATATCAAATGAATCCTTTTTTTCCTACCCGAGTAGGCCATTCAAGTAACAAATCAAACATCTATCCAGTCTCTGCTATTTTGTTCTTTGCTTATTCTCTCTTTAAAAACTCAAAAAAAACTACAATTGGAATTATCAGGAAATTTAAGAACTAAACATTTTTCCATTGGCTTAATGTTTGATGAACAACTGATAGAATCTTATCTCTACAAGAAGGTTTTCGGAATAATTTGCTATGGATTGTGATCTTTATAGTGACCATGAACCCCTGTAATTTGGGAAGCATACGGAGGACCAGATGATCTTTATTTCTTCAGCCAATTGAAGCCTAAGGATTCCGGGATTTGCCGCAAATTTGACATTTCGGGTACTAGGTGAGGTGAAAATGCTATTGAAGAAATTGTATACAGTACACCAATAACACATTCCCAATTGGAGGCTTTCAGGACAATGGTCGTTGGATTATATATCAGTGTACTCAGGCTCTCAGTTGACCTAAAATCAAACAAATAATTATATATTTACTTTGTAGGATTTGAAAAAAATCAACCGACAGTACTGAGAAAACATAAGAAATCTTATTCAAGGAAATGAAATACATTTTTTTTTTTGTTTGAATCATTGGAAATCCCGCCGCTAAATCACTAATTTCAGGCTTAAATGGAGCAGGTAAAACACTCAGCTGTCCCAGGTCTTACAAGAAACGCACTCCCTAAATTCGAACTCAGCACCTCAAAGTGAGATCATGAGCTCTGCACCACCAAGTCACGTCCCTTGGGGACTACCATGATGACGTGATGATGAGTAAGCAACATGTTATAGCTTTGGCAGTGCCTGATCAGACCCTACAACAATGGCAATGACGAGGACAGCATTCTTGAGACAAGTGATATTTGTAGAATTGATTGTTCTGTTGTCCCTCAACATGTAGTCGCTTTGGCAGTAACTAATCAGATCTAACAAGAAAGCCATCAGCAGTAACAGATGAGAGCTAACAATACAGAATGCCAACATGAAGGAACACATGGAATTGATTATTATGATGTGCCATTAGCAGAGGCTGATGAAATTTTGCAAGCAGTGGCCATAGCCATATTGCAATTCTTTTTTCTTTATCTTTTTTTTCAAAGTTTTGTTTAACCAGAAATGAAAGAAAGAAGCCAGAGGAAGTGAATAACAAGGTTACTGAATTGACTTCTGAAACTGGTGAGGCCGTTTAAGGACGAAATAAAAGATTGCAAAGCTATTCGCAAATCTCAAGTGGAACTGCTTTCGGTCAAAATGATGTTCATTTGTAAATATATGAAACTGAGCTTCCCCATGTTTTTTATTCACTGCTAAACTTAGCTTTGATCTCTATTCAGTTTTGCAGGAGCCTGGCCTTCAAGTGTCAGTTTTTTTTTTTTTTTTTTTTTGGGGCATCTCTCCCTATTTATTATTTATGGGGTTGGGTGAATTCTATTGGGACCCCTTGAGGTTTGTTAAAATTTTATGTTAGTGGAAAAGATCATAAAACTACCATCGTCACTCCGACAAGAAGTGCTCTGATAAGGCCGAAATTGACACTTACGTCCCCACTATAAGATATTATTAACAAATGGATAAGATGAAACACGAACGAAGTGCTCTGAGGTGGGGTCCTTCTTGCCAAAACGCTGCCGTTTTGAGTTTAGACCATCAAGACAAACAAAACCAGAATCAAAACAACAATCCTCTCTCATTCACTTGTTCAGTTTCAGTGATTCTCCAACAAATCAAAGAAATGCAAATCTCAACAAACTTCACAACTTCACTATTTCAGTCCCAATCCCATCTCTTCAACAATCTCAGCCCCACTTCTTTTCTCCAAAAATCACTCTTCCTCTCAAAACCCACCAAAAAAACCCTCCAGAATTTACTCTTTTCAAACCCCAAATCAAACACAAAGAAGAACCTCACAACACTCAGAACCTCCACAATCAATGCCTCTTTGCTTGAAGCTCCACTCTTATGGGCTGGTAGACTTTGCGTTTTCTATGCCCTTTTGAAGGCCGGCTTAGCTGGATCTCAAGCTAACCCCCTTGTCTCTGGTGGGTTTCTTTTTTATCCTTTTTGTTTTTGCTTCAAAGATGTCATTTTTTTTTTATGTGGGTATTTTTGTTTTTGTGTTTTTCAGATTTGGAAAGTGGTGGTGTTAGTGTTGGTGAAGGTGGTGATTTGGGGTTCTCTAAATGGTTAGAAAACATACAAGGAAAGCCAGGTTTGTTTGTGGGTTTCTTTGTGTATTTGTATTTTATAAAGTTGCAAACTTGTGTTGGCTGCTTGTTATAGTAAAGTTGTGAACTTTTGTATAGTCTCAATTTACCAATTTTTGGATTCCTTTAGTTACACACTTTTGTATTTTTCTCTTTTTCTCTTTTTGGTTGGTGACTTGAATGGAAACTGAAAATACATGTTTGTGAACTTTGAATTAATATTTGCCAGAATAAATGAGAACAATGGATCTTGTTGCTGACACTGTTTCCTTCGACTTGTAAATGAGAATCTCAAGCAATTATTGGAATTGAAGTAATTGCATTGCAATAGTGTCTCCACTGTTGAAATTGGAAGTTCTTGTATTATGAGAATAGATTTTCAAGTTGAATCAGCATAGTCCTTTTATTTTTAAGGTGGGACATGAAATTGTAACCATTAATCGATAAAACATCTTCACTTCACTTCATATATAATATATGGTTGGGAAACATACAAGGAAAGCAAGTTTGTGAGTTTTCTTTTTTCTCCTTGTATTTGCTTGCTTCATATATGTAATCAAGGTGTAAACTATTATCTTGATTGTTCATAAAACTGAACTTATGAGGTTTTGGGCTTCGTTGTTGCATTTACTTGGACTTTCATGCATTCCCATTTCGATTTTTGGCTTGGAATGGAAACTAAAAGTACATTTTGAAAGATATGATTTAATATGACTAGAATTAAAGAACATTGGAAATTGTTGTTTGCTCAGACTTATAGGGTGCATGTTGCTAACTCAGTTTCCTTCCACTTTCCAAATATAACTAATATTGCTACATTGTATTAGTTATAATCTGAGAACTATAAGTAATGATTGATATATAAGTTATTTCATTGCAGTAGCGATATTAGTGAAGTATCAAAAGGTCTACTTTGGAATTGTACTCTATTTTTCATTGGAATAGTTGCTTGTTTTGTTTCTTCAAGACAAGGAAGCAGCTGACAAAAGGAAATTGGTGAGCAAATGGCATCCTACAACAAAGGGTACGCTGAGAAGGAACTACAGGGTGCCTTCAAAAACTGAAGGGCGGCGACTTCTCAAAGCGATTGCGTCATTGCTATCTGATGATGATCACTTCACAGATGCCACTTCCCACAAGGTAATAAAACCTCAGACAACATATCAAATTTCCGAATCTATTTGGAAAGAAAATACTTTGAATGACATTTTAACGGAGTACTTTTTTGTTATTTGTAGGGTTGCCAAATTAGGAGGGAGAGTGCTCACGGTGAAAGTGTGTGCTGCAATAACGTTAGGGCTCTGTTTGATGAGCTCCCAACTCCTCACTTGATTGTGGAAATCACAGCTTTTCCAGCCGGACCTCTAACCGACAAGGATTACTTCAAGGCTGAGAAACTAGAGAGGGTACTCAGGTCGGGTCCTTCTATTTGAATTTGCCGAAAAATCATAATCTCGTGTTTTATATGCATCCAATGCTGCTTGTATATGCATATTAGAATATAAAAAAACAAAAACAAACTTCTTACGTTGTTCTCATACATTGTAAAGTTTAACTTCAATGCAAGAGTTGTTCTTACCCCTCAACAGCTGTAGTAGTAGAAGGCTTTTCTAGACTGGCGGCCATGTCCTATATTATGTGTATATCATGTTGAGCATTCAATGTGGTTATATCATAATGTCATTACTTTGTATGATGTAAAACTGGTCCATACGAAGGCTCCTGTCATTGCGGGGTTTGAGTTTGGGAATGGTAAATGTCTACTAATGGTAACTTTACCACTGTCAAGACAACTATAGCTTGAAACTTTTAACATTTACACTCGTTACGGTATGCGTATTGAGAAGGAAAAATTAAATCTTCCGATTCATTGTTGCCTACACCATTAAATTCTTTAGAATTGCAAACTTATTAATTAAAAATACATCACCTAACAAAGATTCATCATTAACAATGTATGAAAGATTAGAAGAACAACACGGGGTCCTAATTGTACTCTTAATCTATATGGTTCCCTGCAATTGTAAAACAGGTTTATCATTTCATAATCAGCGAAGGAAAAAAGAGAACAAATCAACAAGTAATAAGCAATCAAGGATGAAATACATTTTCTTTTTTCAATTTCCAGAAACTATAATTAACATATCAGAGTTCCTTATTTGGGGTCTAGTTACCAATTCATTCAACAATGGCAATGGCTCATCATTTTACTCCAACTGAAGCCATCAAATCTTCATACTCCGGATCATTCTCTGGCTTCCTTGCCCTCGCCGGATTAGCTCCCTGCTGTTGGGGTGGAACAGATGCGGAAGTAGGAGAGAATGGATCATAAAACTGTGGTCCTCCATAGCGATTGTGACTGAACTGTTGATTCAGGTCCATGTGGCTTTCTGGTCGATTTGGTAGAGCTGGATAATTTTGCGGCAAAGGATTTGCTGGCCTTGGTGGGAAATGACCAGGCGGATAGTGCACTTGCGGACCAGGACCAAAACTCCTTGGTCCCATTCGTGAAGGTGGAATTGTAGGAGAAACTGGACTTGCATTTGCAAAAGCTGTATTTGGGTTTCTTGCAAATGGAACAGAAGATATGTGATGAGGTTGACCCATCTGGTTTCCAATCTGTGGCCTAGGAACTTGCATGATAGGTTGAGGAGCTGTATTGGGACCAGCCATGCGGAAAGATGAAGATTGAGGTGCAGGCATTTGTGTCATTGATCTAGGGGATTGAGTAGGCGGCATTCCATTTGGCCTGGGAAGTGTAAGAGGGGATGGATTTTGTGGCCGGTGAGGTTGAAAAGTGAAATCGCCAGAACTTGGGTATGGAGGTCTGGGAGATGAAGCAGAAGAAAGATTCATCATAGAAAAACTTGTTATGCTTCCAGAGACAGAACCTGAAATTCCAGATGGCATTGTTGGTTGTGATATAGACGGCACTGTTGAAGCTGCCACAGTCAGAAGTGGTGAAAGATGGACTGGTGTCGGTGCAGAACCAGGAACTTGTGTCGGATGTAAAGAAGCAGGAAATAAAGGGGAAGACCCCACTTGCGGGGGAAGAGCAGAAGCAAAGAAAGGCCGTGACCCCTGGGGAGGACCCATTGTTGGTGCAAACTGCCCCATATTGCTTGAACCTAAAGATGCTGAAGCATTTGCAGGAGCTCCAGACCATCCAGTGGAGCTTCCTGTAGGAGTCAATGACCGATCAGGCAGTGGTCTGGGTGCGATACTTGACACAGCTTGAGGCAATGAAGACATCGATGGTCTCCCAATAGGAAGTGGTCCTGTTGATTGGGGTCGGATGCCAGAAAAAGGAAATGTGCCCGGCATGTTAGATTGAATTGACGAAGGCTGTGGTGCTAGCATAGGAAAGTTTTGAGGTGGACCAGAATGGACCTGATGCATATATGGATGCGGTGGAAATTGCATTTGAGGCTGTGAACTCGGGGAAACAAGAGATGGGTTCTGACGAATTGAAGGGAATCTAGCTTCTGCAGTTGGTGGAGGCCCAAACAATGATGGCATGTTCACAGGATTGATAAGAATTGGAGCTGGAGAATTCAGAATATGCATTGGATTCTGAGGTGGGCCTGATGGGAACCATGTAATTTGGCCTTGAAACTGACCTTGTAAAGGAGTTTGCAAAGATCCAACAACTAGCGGTACTCTGGGGTTAACAACAGCATTAGGGACCAAAAACTGGGTACCTTCCCCCTGGTTCTGACCAAGAACATCGACATTTTCCCCAGAAACCGAAGTAGATGTAGAAATAGCAGCCAAACTTCCCTACATAGAAGATAATAACAGAGAATAAAAAAAAGAGCAATCAACAGTCTAATAACAGCAGCAAAATACACAAGATAACAAAAAAAGAAACCACGAATAAGCTAAAGTGTAACTGATGAACCACAAGTAAATAGCATTTTTCTTCCAAGTAATGAACTCACTGATACTGAAGTGACTAGTAATTCAATTAGGTCAGTTGCTGCATCAACTTTCTCATATGTGTCAGCTGAGATATTAATGTGCAACTCTTCATATGTACTCTGGACATTTGCATCAGATGTAGAAATTTCAACCTAGTATTAATGAGATAAAGAAGAGAAAAAGTCAATATAGGTCCACTTGAATATTTTGTTAGATCTAGAAGTAAAATCTGAAATTAGATTCTTATGTGAAGTAATACATGCTTAAAGATAACCAAATAAATGATAAAATGAAATGATCTCGTATCTTCAATTATCAAGATGGTGATATTCTCATAAAAAAAAACTGCTGAATTACCTTCTCTCCTGTGTCTGCTTTAGTGCCATAAACTTTTATTATGGTGCCAGTTTCCTGATACGCAAAAAAGAAAAGAAATTACATTATTCAGGAAAAGAGATCAGCAACATTGGAATCATTTGTACATTCAAGTAAGCAGGATCAATTAGTTTGCTGATAAACACTTCACCAAAGCAGGATAACATAATGGCATAAGCTGAACTATTTACCTTTTCTAATCGTTTCTGAGTATCACTAGCAGGTCCAAATATCAGGCCAAGAAAATTGTATC
>SKCR01047644.1:0-51034 GCA_019454045.1 Zanthoxylum bungeanum | reverse complement strand
TGGAGGATAATAGTTCATTTGTATTGCCTGTAGTCCGCCTTCAAATAACTCTTTCATATAATTGGGATCCATTCTTAAAGTTTTTCCCACTTAATCAAGGACTTTTTGGGTAAGATTTCTCAATTCTGTGGAGTAAGCTTCTAAGGTATATCTACATTGAGGAAAAAAAAGAAGAACGGGGCCCTGATTATATATTTATTAAAAATATTTGCTAAAAACAAGTAGACAGATGGATAAAGAACCTGAGTGAGAGAGGAAGCTCGGGAAACAGATGGGGTTTCCTCATATAAGTGGGGTTGGGTGACCATTAAAAACATGTCTGACCAGTCAAGTTTGGTCTCCTCAGACATAACAAAGATTTGTCCATATCCTTCGACATCTTCAGGATGTTGCCGATATTTCTTCTTTTCTTCCATTGGAAGCTTAAAGAACTCTGGAATTTCATGCTTCACTTTCTCTATCAATGAACTGCTCACTCTATGATTTATCAACTGCGTAAAAAAGTTTAGTTAATAATAAATTTAAATCGCACTCTCTATATATATATATATATTGTAAGTGCCATTGTACTCAATGAAGAATTTTGATGATGCAATGCTAGCAACTTCTATACACATTTGTAACTGCAACGTAATATAAAAAGACTTCGAAGCAGAACAACGCAAAAACAAAGCTCAATCAAGAAGCGTGATAAAAGATCTTACAGTTTAGGACTTTAAATGTAAGTGAGTTGATATTCAAGCATTTCTAAACTCATAGAATTCATGCATGCTCATATAAATCTTAAGGGTCAAGTACGTAAATTATTTTGAACTACAATACTGAGTTTTATGTAATGAGACCGGCATACCATGTCTCAGACCTTATTTGCATGCTCTCTAGAACCGGTCTCACTCATACCGGCCTCCATACTGATGTACCTGAGGATAAACAGGTCTCTGGAACTGGCATGAACCATACTGGTGTCCATACCGGTGACTCATATGTTTTGCATACTCTTGGAACCGGCATGAACTATATCGGTGTCCATACCGGTGAACCTATGTGTTTTTCATATTTTTTGGAACCGGCATGACTCATACCGGTAGATGTGGTGCATTTAATACTCAATGGTAACTATTAAGTAACCGTTTGAACTTCAGACCGACATACCGACCCATGTATCCCGGCTTACCAGTCTCAAGATAAAAAGTGGATCTACTCGAATTTTTCACTATAATTTTAGACCATATTTCATTTTTTCTTAGCTCTTACACCTTCTAACATTTTATTGAAAGAAAAAATCAGAGAGAAACAAAAATCTTATTGATCTTTTCATTCTCATTTTTCATAAGCTCATTACACACATCTTCATATACATATTAGTGAGCTTAGATATATTTGGTACCACACTCACTCTTCAATCTTTGTATTTTCCTAATGAGTTCCCAAATAGTTTTATAAACAAAAACTTTCATATCCAATACACTTGTGTGAAATCCCTTGTGTGAGGTGTGAGTACTCTCAAGAGAGGTTTGAGAGAAGCCTTGGTGAAAAATCTTTTTGTTGTAAGTTTATTGAAACTAGTAAAACCTTCAAGCGGGCCTAAAGAGAGTGGACGTAGGCAAGTGATTGGGCTGAACCACTATAAAATCGGTGTTGTATTTCTCTTCCCTTACCTTTAGATCGGGCAATTTTATTTTGAATCAATAGTGTGTTTTACAATTATTGGTAAAGCTTTAAAGCCTAAGATTGATAAGATTTATAATTTCACATTAATTTTTTAATTACCCAATTCATCCCCCTCCTCTTGGATATAGTTGTTACTTTATAGTGCTTGTAGGGAATTTCAATTGGTATCAAAGTTTTGACTTCTCGCAAAAGATTTGACCATCCGAGAAGAGATAATATAAAAACTATAAGTAATACGTCATTGAACCTTGCCGAAGGAGTTTCGACTAATAAACCTCCATTCTACACCAGAACTGGCTATAATTATCGGAAGATGAGGATGTTGACTACCTCATCGCCGATGATATACAATCATTCAAAATGATTGCTAAAGGTTCTAAAATACTAATCAAGAAAGATAACAACGGTGTGGATTTTCTAAAATCTCAATTTGAATATAACGATGAGGACTATATGGAAGCCTCCAACAATGTAAAGGTTCTAAATCATTTACTTTTCGTAAATGATCGGAACCAAATCAACAAACTTCCGGAATTTGGAAACGCCCATCAATTATGGAGGTCTCTGGAGATTGTGAATGAGGGAACTAGCCAAGTTAAAGAATCCAAGATCAATCGGTTCATGTGTGAGTTGGATAGCTTTAAGATGGAAACCGGTGAAGATGTTGAGAAAATGATTTCAAGATTTTCTATGATTGTAAATTAACTAAGTTCTTTAAGAAAAAACATTAGTGCAAGTGATCAAGTCAATAAGATTATTAGATCTCTTTCTAAGGAATATAGAATTCGTACATTTTCCATCAAATAATTGAATAATATGAACACTTTGAAGTTAGATGAATTGGTTGGAAAATTATTGGAGTATGAGATGGAGATCAATATGGATTTGAAGGAAGAAAAAGATAGTAGAGGAAGAAAGAATCTAGCTTTAAAATCAATATCAAGAAGAGGATAGTGAAAACTTTAGTGATGATGAAGATAGTATGAGGATGTGGCACTTCTTATAAAAAATTTCAAGAAGTTCCTCAAAAACAAAAAGATCACCAAAAGTAAATTTAGAAGAGAAGTGAGAAAGGAAGATAAAAGACCATGGAAGCACAAGAGGGAAAAATCACTTGCTTTGAGTGTAAGAAATCGGGTCACAAAGTTATCGATTGTCCTATGAAAAGATTCAAGGATAAGCTCAAAAAGAAGGCAATGAAGGCCACTTGGAGCGATAATGAAGAAGATGCAAATGAGACAAACAACCTTACCTTTATGGAAATTGAGGATGATGACTTCTTTATTGAGAGTGAAGAAGAAAAGGTACATGATTCATCCGATTACGATGAATTACTTGATATATTTAATGAATTGTATGAATTATATGCTTCATTAATAAAGAAGCATAAATTGGTCAAAAAGTAACATTCATCATTATTACATGATCATGCATTAATTGTAGAGAAAATTGAAATGTATGAAAAGGAATTAATATGCTTAAAATGTGAAAATGTAAAACTTGTAAATAACATATCAAACATGACATCTAGTTGAACTACATCTGATTGTGAATCTATTAAAGAAGAAAATGATTCTTTGAACAAGAAAGCAATGGATTTGGATAACATTGTAATGAAATTTACTTTCGGTGAGACAAAATTTTAAAATGCTACTTGGTTCCCAAAGATACGTATTTAATAAATAAGGTTTGGGATATAGGCCTTACAACAAAAGAACTTACTTGAAAAATCATTTTGTTAAAGCATACACCTCTTATAGACATGTTACTTTTAATACAAATGTCACATGTCATACATGCAATAGGAAAAGACATAAGATAAATGATTGCATGTATAAGAAGGAAAATATGAAGGATGCATGGGTTCCAAAAGTAACCAAGACTAACCCTTAGGGGCCCAAGAAAGTTTGGGTACCTGAAAGTACATGATTTTCCTTGAATAGATTAAGAATAAGAAGATTAAAGGAAAATGGTTCCTCGATAGTGGATGCTCAATGTATATGACGGGGGACTACTCAAAACTTTCTTCATTCACTTGCATCAATGATGGTGGATCTGTCACATTTGGTGACAACGGTAAAGGTGAAATCCTCGGATATGGAAATGTTGGTACCACCTCCACCACTTTGATTGAAAATGTTTTATTAGTTTATGGTCTTAAGCATAATTTGTTAAGCATTAG
The DNA here is from genome assembly GCA_019454045.1 of Zanthoxylum bungeanum. Classification (NCBI taxonomy): domain Eukaryota; kingdom Viridiplantae; phylum Streptophyta; class Magnoliopsida; order Sapindales; family Rutaceae; genus Zanthoxylum; species Zanthoxylum bungeanum. The sequence goes on along the minus strand of SKCR01047644.1, from coordinate 47,181 downwards.
CCAATTATGTGATAAAGGATATGAAGTTGAATTTGATGCATCTATTTGTAGGATTGTTGATTGAAAATCACATAATACATTGTTCATAGGTTAAAAAGAGATCAAATATTTATTTATTTAACATTGGACATGACATGCATCATGAGAAATATTTGAGTGCATTAGATGAAAATTATTGGCTTTGGCATAGAAGATTAGGTCATGCACACCTGAAATTTATTTCCAAAATTTCTAAGAATGGTTTAGTAAAAGGACTTCCAAAGTTAAAATTTCTAAAAGATCAAGTTTGTGAAAATTGTGAACATGAAAAACACTATAAACGTTCTTTTAAGGCTAAAATGATTTTTCCACTTCAAAATCCCTTCAACTATTGCATATGGATTTTTTTGGACCATCTAGAACTACACGTTTTGGTGGTAAAAACTATGCATTTGTAATAGTTGATGATTACTTTGAATTTACATGGGTTTTCCTTTTAACTCATAAAAATGATTTTTTCAAATCATTCTTAAAGTTTGTTTTGGTCCGAAATGGTTAATACTGGATGTTTTGTGATCAATAGACTGGTAGTGAGAAAATGCCTTGACAAAACTCCCTACTGGTTATGAAAAGGTAGAAAACCAAATATTTCATTTTTCAAAGTTTTCGGTTGCAAATGCTTTATTTTGAACACAAAGGATAACCTTGGAAAATTTGAAACTAAATCGATATTGGAATTTTTCTAAGATATTATTCATCTAGCAAAGCATATAGAATATATAATAAAAGAACTAGAATAGTTGAAGAGCCTATGCATGTGAATTTTAATGACTACAACTCTTCATCTAGCAACAAAGTTCTTGAAATGAGAAATGACGATGATGGGGATCATGTGAGAGAGCAACTAAATGATTTACATCTAGATGATCCCAAGGATCACTTGCAAGTTAATGACCAAGCACAACATTAAGGTAATAAAGAACCTCCTCGACAAAATCAAGGTGATAACTCTATATCTCTTCCTAAGGAAATTAAAAATACTAGAGTTATGAAATCACATCATAGGGAAATAATTATAGAAGGTCCAACCAAGAAAATTGTCACAAGACATATACTTAGAAATATTTATAATCACATGGCATTCATTTCTCAAATTGAGCCTAAGAACTTCATTGAAGCCGAAAAAGATGATCATTAGATTATAGCTATGCAAGAGAACTTAAATCAATTTGAGAGAAATAAAGTGTGGCATCTAGTTCATAGACCTACTTATCAAAGTGTTATTGGAATCAAATGGGTTTTTAGAAACAAACTTGATGTGTCGGGATTGGTTGTGAGAAATAAAGCTAGATTAATGGCCCAATGGCACAACCAAGAAGAATGAATAGATTATGATGAAACTTTTATTCCTGTAGCTAGACTTGAAGCCATACACATTCTTTTGGCTTTTGCTTGTCACAAAAATTTTACACTTTATCAAATAGATATGAAAAGGGCTTTTCTTAATCAGTACATTATGGAGGGAGTTTATGTTGAACAACCTCCAGGTTTTGAAAATGTTATTTGTCCAATCATGTGTAAAAATTAACCAAAGCACTTTATGGACTTAAGCAAGCTCCTAGAGCATGGTATGATAGGCTTAGCTCTTTCCTTTTAAAAAATGGCTTTGTCATTGGAAAAGCTGACACCATATTATTAATTAAGCATAAGCATGATGACACGTTAGTAGTTCAAATTTATGTTGATGATATTATTTTCGGTGCTACTAACCCTTCATTGTGTGAGGAATTTTCAAATTGTATGAGTAATGAGTTCGAGATGAGCATGATGGGAGAGCTCAAGTTCTTCATAGGACTACAAATTGATCAAAGAAAAGATGAAGTGCTCATAAATCAAGCCAAATATGTCAAGGAACTACTAAAGAAATTTAGGATGGAACCAAGCAAACATCATTCGACACCCATGAGTTCAACCTTGAAACTTGACAAAAACGAGGAAGGTAAACCCGTAAACATTAAATGATATCGAGGTATGATCAGATCTTTACTTTATTTAACCGCTAGTAGACTCGATATCATATTTAGTGTTTTTATGTGTGCAAGATTTCAATCTAATCCTCACGAAACTCATCTTTGCTGTAAAACGGATTTTAAGATATCTCTCGAGAATAATTAATTTGGGACTTTGGTACCGAAAATGCATGGCTTTCGACTTGATTAGTTATACCGATGCAGACTTTGGCAGATGTAGATTGGATAGAAAGAGTATAAGTGGTACTTGTCACATATTGAGTAATTGTTTAGTCTCATGGTTTAACAAGAAACAAAATAATATTGCCCTTTCCACTACCGAAGCCAAATACATTACGGCGGGTAGTTGTTGCGCTCAAATGCTTTGGATGCAACATACACTTAGAGACTATATGGTCATTCTTGAGAAAAATCTCATTCTACGTGACAACATGAGTGCCACCAACTTGTCCAAAAACTCTATTCTCCATTTTAGGGCCAAGCATATTGACATCATCAACTTGTCCAAAAACTCTATTCTCCATTTTAAGGCCAAGCATATTGACATAAGACATCACTTCTTTCGAGATCATGTTAGCAAAGGGGATGTGGTTCTTGAGTTTCTCTCGATCGATCAACAATTGACGACATCTTTACAAAACCTATTCCCGAAGAGAGTTTTATAAGAATTAGAAGGGAATTAGACATTATTGCATTAAATGAATTAAATGTGTTTTGATTGCCTATTTATGAAAATTGAGTGATATTATGCATGATTTTCTTCATTTGTTGTAAATTATTTGTTTTGAGTGTTAATGGATCTCATTAAGTTAATAAATAACTTGTGTGAATCATTAAAAATGCTCAAAAAATTAAATTGAATGCCATTTTGTCGAAAATTAGCTCAGATCTCCCTTCGCAGACCTTTAGAGAGAAACACAAATCTTCTTGATCATTTCATTCTCATCTTTTTTTTTGCTCATTACAACATCTTCATACATATCTTAGTGAGCTTAGATATATTTAGATACCACACTCACTCTTCAATCTTAGTATTTTCTTAGTGAGTTCCCAAATAGTGTTGTAAACACAAACTTTTATTATCCAATACACTTGTGTGAAATCCCTTGTGTGAGGTGTGAGTACTCTCAAGGGTGAAGTTGCTATAAAAGGTTTGAGAGAAGGCTTGGTGAAAAAATCTTTTGGTTGTAAGTTTATTTAAACTAGTGGAATCTTCAAGCAAGCTTGAAGAGAGTGGACGTAGGCAAGTGATTGGGCTGAACCCTATAAAATCGGTATTATATCTCTCTTCCCTTATCTTTAAATTGTGCAATTTTATTTTCAATCAATAGTGTGTTTTACCATTGTTGGTAAAGCTTGAAAGCCTAAAATTATTAAGATTTATAATTCCATATTAATTCTTTAATTACCCAATTCACCCCTCCCCCTCTTGTGTATAATTATTACTTGATAGTGTTTGTTTGTAGGGAATTTCATTATATACACATATATACACACACATATTAAAACTGTGTTTCTCTCTCTGCCTAACTTTTACATTTTATAAAAACACATTTACGATTCTCAAAATTGAGGGCTGTTTGTACACACATAAAGACTAGCTAGTATGGGCCTAATTGCGAGTAAGTAGGTACCTGGAAGAAACCCCAATCATTGCATGCACTGTGAAGATTCTCCAGCTCTGAGTGATCTCCAGAGAGCAATTTGCTCAAGTCGATGATGGGAATTTCTAGTGATAAATTGAGGTTGCATTCGAACTGAGGATCTTGATCAGGGCGAACATATCGAGGTGGAATTGCAGAGAGTGGTTGTTTTGCTAGCTCCTGAACGTAAGGAACCGGGAGAGAACTCCCAATCGATTGTGGTTTTGCCGCCTCCTCCATAGATATAATCTTCTTCCAAGTTAATATTTTATATTGTAGTTTATTGTTTTGCCCTGGCGCCAATATGGGTATTATATAGGAGAGTGATGAGTTTTATGTGCAATGCATGGCGAATACGTGTGATATGGCTTGGTCAGAGTGAGAATTGGATGATTGTGATTGATGATCACACGTAGGATTTACATGCAATTTGCTGGCATTGATGGTTCCGTTTGTTTGAAAGGAATCCAATGAGATCTAATTGCAGGAGAAAAAAAAAAAAAGGTCTGGAAGCTATTTGTGAAATTAATTGCTGAAAAAATTTAGGTTCGATAATCCCCGACCCATGAAGTCCTGTTCGGGTACTCATATTTTGTATCCGATAGAACCTGAAATGAAGTTGAAAATACGGGGTTACCCTAGGTTCTGACCCGATGCGGAATTATAAACAATAAGCATGATAAGTCATGTTACTGCTACTATGGATAAATTAACAGGCAACCACAATAACAATTAAATAAAATTATGCTGCAAAATATTAAAATAATAGCAGGAATTAAAGCAGCAAAATAAATCAAACCACACAAAATTCAACACAATGATTTTGGTGACGAAGTGGAAAACTCTTCCGAGTAAAAAAGCACTCCGGGTATAGGCTACCACCCGAATCCACTATATAGAGAAAACTTACAGCGATGATCAAGACCTATGGTGGCAACTCCACCGACTCAAGTACCTCAATACTGCAAGAACTCAAGGCAACTCCTCAAGCAAGCGACCCACGGTTTTCTTCAGAACCTCTGAAGTCTCTGAGTAGATTATATCACCAATGACGCCGGAACTCCGACTACCAAACTTCCTCATAAAGAACTCTAAAGGATTAGGGAATTTGGGTTAAGTTGTGTTAAGAGTTTAACAAAGAAACATTCACACCATCAATGAAGAAGACAAGAAGATAAGAAGTCTTCAATGATGGAATCAAATAAGGTTGAAAGCTTTCAAGGATTTTGGCTAAAAGGAATTAAGTTTCAACCATTGGGGAAGGTGGCTCAATGTTTGTTTATATAGGTAGGGCAAAGGAAAAGGGTTTCCTAGTCTTATTTTGGCTTAAAAACATGTCTAAGAAAACCTACTTACACAGGGACGTTCGAACGCACTTCAAACGCAAAGTTTCTGCCTCGAAAACGTTCGAACTAATTTACGAACGCAACACGAACGCGGAACGCGCACTGGTTTTCAAGGGCAACTTAAAACGCTTGTAACTTTCTCGTCTCTTGGCCAAATCATGAGTTCTTTATACGTACGTGATCGTCTTCGAGTCTACTTTTCAATGCAACTGACATCATATAAATTTGATCTCTAAATCTCCTGCAATATTCAAAAGAGTAAACATCACGCGGACAACTCACTACCTAATACAAAGATTACAGTAATAGACTCAAAAAGCAAATAATCAACTGTCAATCATCAAAACAGTGACTTATTACAAATGGACTCGATCTAACACCTAACAAAGTAGTCTTGAAAATAATGCCACCGCAGCAACATACCTGCTTACCTGAAACATCCACAATCAACAATATACCGTGAAAAGCATTGGGATTATCAAGTACAAAATAAACAGGTAAAAATCTCATGCATGAACAAGTAGAAATCCATCTCCCCCTTAATCTTAACTCCCCTTAAAACGGAGATATCTAAAAGATATTCTACGGCTCCCTCCTATATATTAAGGCTCTCCCCCCTTTTTGTCACGAAATGACAAAGGGTAAAAGAAACAACAAAAAATAACAAGAGAACATGAGACAACACATGCAAGAGCATAAACAAACAGGAATTACTCCTCCTCACTAACAGGCACATACAGTTAGCAAAATAACACACATGAAGTAAATCAAAACTCAGAAGGGTGCACAAGAAAGAAGAGAAAAAAAAAATTGGTATGCAATAACATGAAGCACACAGGCACATACTGAGATAAATACAAATCCTGTCAAAAACTGACTGAAACAACATTTCAAGCTGATACAATGATACCCAATCAGTAATCAGCTGTTTATGACATGAAACAATATGCATCATTTTAAAAGTGGCTAAATACAACACTTATGCATATGACATAAACACCAAAGCATATAAAGCACTTGCGTGAAAAATAAAGTGCACAACAAATCAAGGCTTAAGACCTTATTTTATGAGCTGGACACAGCCAAAGAAATCCATCTCTAAACAAACCAAGTCCACAAAATATGTGTTCAAACCCAACACCACTAGGACCTGAAAATAAGAAACATTGGTTGCATGCTATATTGTTTACCCCAAAAATAGCATGAGCTCATATTTAACAACTCTTTCGAGTGAAGGGTTTTTGCCCTTATCTTTTAAATTTGGCCACATTGGCTCTTTTTCACTTGAGTCTCATATATTTTTTTTGTTTAAATATATTTCTTTTTACTTTTGCAAAAGGGGATAGCAAGGTCAACTAGTCAAATGTCACACTATTGAGCAAACAAAGCATGGAAGAGATTAGATTGCCATTCCAAAAACTCATACATGCGATCAAGCCTTGATAAAATAAAAACGTGTATGTGAGGTGCAAGCACAGGATATACCAAAGGTTTTTATCACACACACTCATGTATATAGAGCATCAAGAAAAATAAAAGCATATCATACATGCATAATCATATATCCTACATATCAGGATCACATGCACAAGCTTTCCATGCTCTAACAAGCCACAAAAATATTTTTGGTCTTTTTCAAATAATATATATTTTTTTTGATTTTTCAGTTTTAACACAAAAAATAAAGACACAAAACGGCTTGACAATATTCAATGGTACGTGGAGTTATATCCCGAGTACATATCATACCACCGTCCATTCGGAATTGGCTATGAAATTTAGGTCCGGGTTTCCATCCTATATACCAAGGAATATATAATAAAAACAAACAAACACACCCATATGCTGTGAACAGAAAAAAAATAAACGTGCAAAAAATATAAAACACACGCACACACACATGCAATGGGAAAACAAGTGCAACTTCTAAGTAGAGTTACACCGGAGTGCACTCTCATCATGCCTGTCAGGATCAAGACATTCAGAAGTATATGAGAAGTCATCTTGCTTCCTCACCCAAATTTTCTTAGGAATCTCTTTCACATGAGTATTCCCAGACAACAAAGCAAGTTTCTCACTAAGAAATTGAGCTTGTTTGGTTAGTGCAGAAACTTGAGACATTAGATTTGAAGAATCAAATCTAGGAGACACAGTCTTAGGCATTCTCTTATGTTTGTCAACATGTAGCACTTAGGCCTAATATGCCCTGCCTTGCCACAGTGATGGCAAACAGGCACAAACCTCGGATGAAAGCGAGGTTTACCCACAACACCTCTAGATTGGGGTTGGGAAACATGACGAGGAACAACATGAGGAGAAACATGACTACACACAATAGGTTTCTTACCTAAGTCACATTTAGCTGCTGCAGGCACAACTTTGGAAGGAGAAGCCTTATTACAGTTAGGCTCAGTACTAATACCAAACATTCGGTCCACCTTTTTATTTCCACTAGAAAATACAGACAACTGAGTTCTAGCATCTTCAAGCTCAGTCTCTAAAATTTGGACTCTATTAACTAGGCCTTTGTTCCTCTCCTCTAGGTCATCAACCATCAAAAGACTTTGCTCAAATTTAGCTTGAGCTTCATTCTTTTCTAGCTCAACTAGTTTCAGCATCTTATTGACCTCAATATTGGTCTTCTTAATAGCTAAACTCTCATTAAACAGTTCAATATAAGCTATTTGAAGACTTTCCTCATCTACAGACTCATCGAGAGAGACTTCTGAATCAGCATCATTAACAACAATCTCTTTCTCATCTGTTACACTAGCAATAAAGGCCAAATAATTGCCTTTAGGAGAATCACCATCAGAATCACTAAGTGATACTGATAAGGCTTTCTTGCCTTTAGCCCTAAGGTATGTGGGACACTCAGATCTAACGTGCCCATATCCTTCACATTCATAGCACTGGGCACCACGGGATCTACTATCCCTATCCTCTCCAGACTCACTCCTGCTATGCCTACTCTCTCTAGGCTCATCCTCCCTATCCCTACTACTGCTATGGCCATTCTTCTTCAGCTTAAGGAATTTCCTAAAATTCTTTACAAACAAGGCCAAATCATGATCCGTGAGGGTATCCTCATCACTAGACGAACCATGAACAACTTCCTTCGCGATCTTCATCGCTATATTTTTGGGTTTTAGATGCCCAGGAAGTTTCTGCTCATAAACCTGCAGTTTTCCTACAAGGTCTTCTAAATTAAGCTGATCAAGGTCATTGCTTTCCTCGATGGCGGTGATTTTGGGTAGGAACTTATCAGGCAGAGATCTAAGGATTTTCCTAACAATCCTGTTGGTAGGAATAGTCTCACCTAGGTTAAAGCTTGAGTTAACGATGTCGTTAATCTCAGCATAAAATTGATCAAAGGTCTCATCATCCTTCATTCTAGTGACCTCAAACCTAGTAGCAAGATCCTGAAGTCTATTATTTTTAACAGACAATGTGCCCTCATGCATAGTCTGCAGGATGTCCCAAGCATCCTTGGCTATCTCACACATTGAGATTCTCCTAAACTCAGCAGAAAAAATAGCACAATGTATGGCATTAACAGCCTTGTTGTTCCTATTGCTAGCATCAAATTCGTCATTGGTCCAGGTCAATTTATCTTTAGGGGAAGATACCCCATCAATAATAATAGCGGGAAGTTTCCACTTGTGTTCAACGGTCATCCAGACCCTCTCATCTAAGGACATAAGGAACGCCTTAATGCAAACCTTCCAATGTAAATATTATGTGCCATTAAAAAATGGCGGACAATTCAAGGGTTGACTATGTTCCATAGCTAATGGGTCAATGATCGAGTTCAGGCTCTGATACTAATTGAAAATACGGGGTTACCCTAGGTTCTGACCCTATGCGGAATTATAAACAATAAGCAGGACAAGTCCTGTTACTGCTACTATGGATAAATTAACAGGCAACCACAATAACAATTAAATAAAATTATGCTGCAAAATATTAAAACAATAGAAGAAATTAAAGCAGCAAAATAAATCAAACCACACAAAATTCAACACAATGATTTTGGTGACGAAGTTGAAAACTCATCCGAGTAAAAAACCACTCCGGGTATAGGCTACCACCCGAATCCACTATATAGAGAAAAACTTACAGCGATAGTCAAGAACTATAGTGGCAACTCCACCGACTCAAATAGCTCAATACTGCAAGAACTCAAGGCAACTCCTCAAGCCCGCGAACCACGATTTTCTTCAGAATCTCTGAAGTCTCTGAGTAGATTATATCACCAATGACGCCATAGGCTACCACTCCGGGGATAGGCTACCACCCGAATCCACTATATAGAGAAAAACTTACAGCGATAGTCAAGAACTATAGTGGTAACTCCACCGACTCAAGTAGCTCAATACTGCAAGAACTCAAGGCAACTCCTCAAGCCCGCGACCCACGATTTTCTTCAGAATCTCTGAAGTCTCTGAGTAGATTATATCACCAATGATGCCAGAACTCCGACTACCAAACTTCCTCCTAAAGAACTCTAAAGGATTAGAGAATTTGGGTTAAGTTGTGTTGAGCGTTTAACAAAGAAACATTCACACCATCAATGAAGAAGACAAGGAGATAAGAAGTCTTCAATGGTGGAATCAAATAAGGTTGAAAGCTTTCAAGGATTTTGGCTCAAAGGAATTGTGTTTCAACCATTGGGGAAGGTGGCTCAATGTTTATTTATATAGGTAGGGCAAAGGAAAAGGGCTTCCTAATCTTAATTTGGCTTAAAAACATGTCTAAGAAAACCTACTTACGCAGGGACGTTCGAACTCACTTCAAACGCAACTCAAACGCAAATTTTCTGCCTCGAAAACGTTCGACCTAATTTACGAACGCAACACGAACGCGGAACGCGGACTGGTTTTCAGGGGCAACTTAAAACGCTTGTAACTTTCTCGTCTCTTGGCCAAATCACGAGTTCTTTATATGTACGCGATCGTCTTCGAGTCTAATTTCCAATGCAACTGACATCATGTCAATTTGATCTCTAAATCTCCTGGAATAGTCAAAAGAGTAAACATCATGCGGACAACTCCATCAGATTTTGTCCAAATACTTGTTCAATTGCTCTGAGATCTTCAAGACTCATTACAACTCAATTGAACTTGTTTTGTTACGAACATTGCCAATAAAAATGGAACTAACAGAAGTCCGGACATAACTTGTTCCCAAAATTTCAGGATATGGAAATTTTACTCACCCGTATCCGTCATTGAATGTCCAAAATGTACTATAAATACCTCACCTGACCGGCAAAATCAAAAGGTTCTAGATGAATTTTATAATTTTAATGATTTAATTTATAAATTCATGGGATATTTTTATTCTTTATTTAATATCAACGGTTAAAAAAAGATTGAGAGAATATTTCTATTATTTTCCCACAATCTTTCATATTTTGGTACTATCAATTTAATCACAAAATAGATTATCAGGGGACTAAAATTTAAGTAGTTGCATAATGAAGCTTAATTATTTAGGCGTACACATTATCATATTTTTATATTGAGTAAATCACTTAAACTGAGTAAAATATTGATCGCTGAAATAAGTTTTGTGCCACTAGTCAAAATTTTTTATTTGACGTTCTTAATATATATGGCGACATAGTCCTGAATATATTTTTGGGCAACCGATTATCGATTGGTCACGGAAGTTAAACTGGTTTTAGGCCCAATTAGATCCAACAAATTATCATAAACCAAACTTGGCCCAACCAAGCCCATTAAGCCCAAATACAATAAATTAAATTAACTCATTATTCCAAATTACAAATTAATTCAATTCAAGTGTAATTACCATAATTAATTAATTAATCTAATGCTTCCAAAACACTAATTAATTCAATTAATCATGTTCTACATTTCCAATTCATGTCCAACACAAATTGAAGCAAAATCAATCTTATAACATGCATCATGGCTCACGGCAAAGACATACAAAAATCATTCAATTTGATTTCAATCTAATTAAATCAACATTCAATATTTCTATCATGCCATCAACACATCCAATTGTTAAATTTCAAAAATTCCACCATGAGTCTTCTAGGGCATGCATTCGGCCAAGGATATATTTTGAGGAAAATTAATCCTATCAATTTTTTCACAATTCCAACAATGCACAAATCTAGTTGAACATCATATAAACATATCCCAACCAACAATTTAGGTAAATTAAGCTCCAAGCCAAAAATCCCAAATTTAAAGTCATAAACCCTAGATTTTCAAATCAAACTTAGGAGGCTCTGATACCATTGTAAGTGTTCCTAGAACATTCCAAGATCATCTAAGAGTGATTTTTGCGTGAATAAAATCAAAAGAGTTGCGGAAATACTCACATTGATCGAATGAGTTTCAAAACTTTTATACATTTCGGTAGAAGCTCCAAACCTTCTTGAGTGTTTCCAACACTTGGGTGAGTTTCCCTATCACCTTGATTCACTCCTTTAAGTGCTAGCTTGAACAAAAATGAAAGAAAAATTCCCTCCAAGAGAAGCTTTATGTTCGGCAAAATGGAAGAGAGAAGAGGAGATGATGAATAGTGATGTGTTACAACTTCTAAAGTTTGTCACTTTAAATAATAAGTTGAGTGTTGGTATTTGGTTGAGTGAAATAAAAGCAATCCAAGACTTTATTCTCAACCAACTACCAAATTCCATCAAGTGTCAAACACTTTGATGTAAGTTGGTGGGCCCCACTTCAAATTCTAAATTTAAGTCAGACAATCCAACACGCAACTTCGCTCGGGCCCGGGTTCGCTTAATTCCGAATTAAGCGAATTACCGTTACGACTTAATTAAATCCAATTTAATTAAATAATAATGTCTCGCAATATTATTATGTAAGTCACTTATGAATTAATTCTAGATTAATTCGTTCGCTTGAATTAAAATCTAATTTTAATTCCGCTTTGAAATCTGATTTCATTTAATATATCTAATATATTATTTTAGCCCAATTTAAATAAATTAAATAGTAAAATCTAATTTCACTATTAAATTTACTTTACCGATTAATTCTAAATTAATCGTTTTCTCTCTTCACGACGAATTTAACCCCAGATAAATTCTAGACGCAATTAATCCCAGATTAATTCTTTCTCTTTTAATTAATCCCAGATTAATTTATTGTCGTAATTAATCCAATATTAATTTTTTCTCTCATAATTAATCCCATATTAATTTTCTGTTCGAGTCAAATATCAAAGGTGAATCTTTGGGATGCAACCCAAGAGATCCCTGGATATGTTGGCAGTAAATACGGTCATCAGACTATCCGAATACATGCGTATCCGGTACCACGTTCTCACCGATTTACAAGACATGGTTGGACTCTAGCAAAACACCATGCCTACCAAATTCTCCAGAAATATTCTTTAAAGAAATATGTTATCTTTGTCAGGCGTAGTATACGTAGTATTACGTATTACGATCTGATATCAGATGTCACATGCAAGGCCTAGGGCTGGAATTGTGTCTGCCCCGTACAAAGTATATATCGAATCACTAGAAACTAGTCTCTATAATCGGATAATCATGACCTTGTCATATTATCCCGATAGCTGCAGCATACAAGAGTATCAGTTCCGTATCCTGCGTGATCATCATCTCCATATGACTGAAGTGATACTTCCATCTTGACATCACACCCAATACACTACGATTCTCAATATACCCAGAAGAGGCGTACACAGAACCTGTTAAAGCCCCGGACGACCAAAACCAAAGTATACTGATTGTCGCAAGTATTAGCGATGCAAGTCTCAGGTTAAGACCAAATACACCTACCCTGATTCGGATTCACATTGACACATAGTCATACTACCAATGAGATTCCGAGGGGTCTATCCAGAGCGAAGTTGTTTTCGTACCATCGGTAAATAGAACCTCCTATCACACTTGTATAAGTATCAAATACTTAAATATATGAGAACTATACCGTTAAGCTTCCATAACGCGCACAAGTGTAATACTAGCCTTTTCCGCATTATCGATGTCCAGTCTCGATAATACTACGACTATGGATATTTAATGATTAAACCTTACGTGGATTAATATTGTCTCATATCTTATTAATCTGGTACTAATTATATGGAATTTTATCATTTATATATCCAGGTAATCCAATTATAAATGATAAAAAAGTAATTTCCTTTGTCACATAGTTAATTTGTACAACAACGACATGTTCTGTACAAATAGTGATGCTATGGGTCATAATTGTCCAACACTTAGGATATGATTTTGATGAGATTTGTGTGGACCTGAGGTCATTTTATTTGTTTGATGTATTCTTAGATTCTCTTTGATGCTGGACTGCGATCCAGATTGTCCAGTTTTAGCATACATCATGCAGAATTTTCGGTAAATTCAGAGGCTTATGGGGATGGGTCAATCATGTCTCCTGCCGGTAGCATCCTGTCTCTGGCGGGGTGTTACACTTGTACCGCCGAATCGAGGCCAGAAAGTCCCGATGTGCCACACGTTGTTTCCTCCATTGACGGCCCAAACGACCATTGTTCGTGTCTCCACTGATTTGGTTGAGTCCCCCTCGCCGAAGGCTTTCCTTCGGTGTGCGCGACGTCGTGATTGGGGGCAGGAGCTGCCGGTCGGAAGAATAGTGATGAATGTGGGTTTTTTTTTCAGGTGGTGTTTCTGATATGACTTGACACTGTATTTCTTTACTTTAGGGTTCCCTACTACTATATGAACGTTACCCTCTTTTTATATAAATAAATATATGACTATTTGCTATTTTATCCCTGATATTCGATTTAATTATACAGTTATTAGTCCAATTTTTATGACATCTGCAAGTATATCTGGTGTTATTTCCCAACCGATTTAATATTAAAAATTTCATAACTATTTCATTTTAACTTCATTTTCACCGATCTTAAGTTGAAAATTTTCATTTTTCGTGCAGAATTTATTAAAAATTCTTCCAATCTACTTTGATATTTTTAAATTACACTCTCCTAAATATTCCGAACCCTAGTCTATTTCTACCAGACAGTTGGGTCACGTACCTAAAAATTTCATCATTTATTCAAATCATTATACGATTCTATAATCTACAACAGGGTGTTACAAAAAATTAAGGTCCTCAAATCTAGAAAAAAAAAAAAAAATTTAGTGTATAATATGATTTTATATATTTTTTATTCTTTGTGATAGGGGTCTTATTTTAAAAACTCGACTAGAATCTTATAAACTTTAAGACAATTCAGGGCCACCCATGACAACCGTTATATAGTAAAATTTTTCCTAATATTTTATTTACATAAAAATCAAATTATGAAGAAAAAATTTATTATATAATGGACCACGTCACTCATACAACCACCCAATAATATATTTTCATGCGTGTTAAATAATAAAAAAATAACTAAATAAATAATAATTTTATTTAGTGTAATTTTTATATATTATATCATTATTGATCGATGATATCACATCACATCACTCATATAATGATATTTCTAAAAACGTTACACAATTACTAGACACCCTTAGATTTTTAATAATTCTAGTGAGCAACTAGTTACTTAGAATATTCAACATTAGAATTTTCCAAAGAAAGGTCAAATTAAGGGGCTAGTACAATTGGAAAGGTTTATAGGATTATTTACATTCCTAAGCGAGCGTCATAAGAAAATTCTACGAATGTGGTTAACATTGAGGTTTTTGATTGTACACTAAATTTTTTTAAATTTTCTAATATGATATATATGTAGTTTAAATGGGGATAAAATTATAATTAAAACAAAGTCATTTTGGTTTTTATATTTTGTTTTTATTTTCAATAAAATGATGTCATTTTAATAATAAATTTGTATTACTTTGGCTTGATTTATTCTCCGTAGTGTTTTCTTTCCAATCTGTGCATATTCTAATATTTTATCCATCTGTATTTATCAGTCCCCTATATATTTCCTGTATTCGGTGGCATGGCAAAACAAGAAACTACAAGAGGAAGGAAAAAACGAGAATATAAAACAGCTAGCTAGAAAGAAGATCATGTCTATGGAGATTTTACGATAAGGTTAAAAAATAATACTTTTCAAACTAAAGAAATGTGTATTTTAAGATTCAAAACATGGAAAAGTTCAATGCATTTTTACTTAATTTGTTCATTAATTTAGAACACCAAATTTCTGTTGAATATATAACATAAATTACATGTTATAGTTCAACAGCATGGAATTTTCTTGTGAATGACTTTGACTTTGAATTAATTATTTATATATAATAATTCATTATTACGCATTTTAAATAGTAAAAAAAATAAATTAGTATAATGATTATTTTATTCAACACAAATTCTTTATGTATAAATAGTAAAAAAAAAAAAAATTAATTGATTTGAATGTCTACATATATCCCACTTAGTTTCATTTTTTTTTTTTTTTTATTTTCTAATGTTTTTAATATTTTACTCCTAACAATAATCATTTTGTTTGTATTTTTCCTTTAAAAAAAGTCATAAGTTTATATGTATCAATAGAATTTAATGATTGTGTTGGAAATTCTGATAATATTCACTAAAGGATATTGTTAAATGTCTTGTTGGATGTTAGAGGTGCATGGGAAGGTTGCAATCCTTGGGAGGGTTGCATCCCACCCCAAGGGGTGCCCTCTTGGCATTCCTCCATGCCTTATAAAAGTAGGCATCCCATCCATTACAAAGACATAGAAAACAGATCCGGTTTTGAGAATCATATTGCTTTCATTTTATATTGTGAGAGAGTTCCATCATTTCCTAGTTCATATACTTGTCAAGGAGTGCTCATTGGACAAGAAGGAACCAAGTTATCATGGGAGAACATTGGCGAATAGAATCCGTAAAGCACCTGTGACGGGGCCAATAAGTTCTTAAGGACAGAGAGATATCGACTTCGATTCGCCATCACATCATCCAGGTTTTCTACAGTTTTTCTTGTTTTAGGTTTTAGGGTTAATGCAAGTTTAAATTGATATTTTATGATTTGAATTGGTTTGTAGCATGTAATTTGGCGTTTAATAACACTAATCGGCCAACAATATTAAGAACTTATTGGATTCTAGTGTTGTTAGATAGTAATTTGCATGCTAGGGTAGAAAATTTTCTGGGAAAATACGAACTGTGCATGAAAACCCGTAGGGCGTTTGAACGCCCGACGAACGCGAAGGCTTAAAATCTGAAATTTCGTAAGAGCATTCGAACGCGTCTTCAAACGCAACTCGAACGCAAACTCTCTGGAATCGTTCCATTTGAACGCGTTCTCGAACGTTATACGAACGTGAACTCTCTGAAATCATTATGTTCGAACGCGTTATCAAATGCTACTCAAACGTGAACTCTCTGGAAACATTTCTTTCGAACGCGTTGTCAAACGCAATACGAATGCACCCACAGTGCTAGTCTCGTTCGAACGTATATATGAACGCGACACTAACGAAATAGTCCTGTAATTATTATAAACCGAAAACTTAAATTAATATTAACTTAGTAAAACATATACTGTAACACATTAATCTTGGTAGTATAGATTTAAGTTATTATTAGGTTGTTCAATTATCACAAGCATACACATAGTGATAAAGTTGAAGTTGATTGTGTGTTGCATATTTGGATGAGAATTTAAAGTGTAATCATACACAAGAAATTCCATCCAATCTTGATTGACACTTACACATATCTACACATATTTTATATTGTCTGCACTATTGAATAAAGTGTAGTTCTGGGTTTGAATTGCTAAAAGATCCTATTGGAAAAATGTTTAAAGAATATTCTGTCAAAAAGGCGATAAGAGCCTAAGTGGTCAGGGATTTAAGTGGTTACTTCGGACCCCCTCGTCCTCTGGGAATATTCGTTTATTCATTTTTCTAAAGAATCTTTAGTTGAAATTCAAGGACTTGTGTTTATTGGAACCACCGTCCAATAGAACAACAAGTGGGAACCTAGTATATCACTTTGAACAAGATCATTCGTTGATCGTTGTGCAATTCATCTTTTATAGACTAATTGACCCATGTTGGTTTTTCCAGTTACAAATGGCTAGCCTAAACATCACAGTACCAGTCTCTCATGGAGAAAAGCCGGAGAAATTTGGTGGGGCAAATTTCAAACAGTGGCAGAGCAAAATATTGTTCTACCTGACGGCTCCCTAGTTGGCTAAATTCCTCAAAGATCCTCCGGGTCCTGTGGAGGGTGAATCTGAAATGGCCAAGGATGAGCGAGAACAGACTTGGATGTCTGGAGGCTTCTTATGCAAGAACTACCTTTTGGGTGGTATTGACAATACCCTGTACAATGTGTACCAAGGCATGACTTCTGCGAAGATTCTCTGGGAATCTCTCGAGAAGAAATATAAAACCGAGGATGCCGGACAAAAGAAATTTGTCGTGGGTAGGTTCCTGGACTACAAGATGGTAGATTCAAAGACGGTGATGTCTCAGTTGGGTGAACTGCAGTTGATCATTCATGAAATACTGGATGAGGGTATGAAACTCTGTGAGATGTTTCAAGTTGCCTCCATCATGGAAGGACTTCAGGAGCTATCTGAGACACAAAAAAGAAGCAGATGAGCCTTGAAGACCTTAGTGTTCGATTGAGAATCGAGGAGGACAACAGGATGTCCGAGAAGGCCAACTACAAGACTATGGAGTCTTTGGCCAACATCATTGAGGGTATGAAGGGCAGAAAGAAAAGAAAGAATAGTGGAGCTGATTCTTCGAACAAGAAGTTCAAGGGGAAATACTACAACTGTGGAAAGAGCGGTCATATGTCAAAGGACTACAGAAATAAGAAGTCCCAGGACAAGGGCAAGAAAAAGAAAAATGAGGCCCATGTCACTGAAGGTGAGCAGCTGACTGATGAGATCTCAGATATGGAACTATCAGCAGTAGTAACCGAAGCCAACATAGTTGAGAATCCGAGAGAATGATGGGTAGACACTGGGGCTACTCGTCATATCTGTGCAGATAGCAAGATGTTTTCCATGTACCAGAAGGTCGATGGCGAGATCATTTGACAATGGGAAACTCATCTACCTCTCAGGTGGTTGGACAAGGCACAGTGGTTCTGAAGATGACATTCGGAAAGAAGCTAACATTGAGAAATGTACTGTATGTTCCAGATATTCCGAAGAACTTGGTCTCGAGCTATCTTCTTAGTAAGTCTGGTTTTAAGTTTGTGTTTGTTTCTGATAAGTTTGTAATGACTAAGAATGATATGTATGTAGGAAAAATGTTACCTAACTGAGGGCCTTTTCAAGCTAAATGTAATGACTGACAATCATGATATTAATAAAGCTAGTACTTCTGCTTATATTATTGAGTCACAAAATGTATGGCATGGGAGGTTAGGACATGTTAATTATGATACCATGCATAAATTAATTAACATGTACCTTATACCTAAATTTGCATTTGATAGCCAACATAAGTGTGAGACATGTGTTGAAGCAAGAATGCATAGAACATCATTTCATTATGTTGAACGCAGTTCTAAACCTTTAGAACTTGTACACACTGACGTGTGTGACATGAATATTGTGCAAACAAGAGGCGGTAAAAAGTACTTTGTCACTTTTATTGATGACAGCATAAGATTCTGTTATGTGTACTTGCTGAGGAGCAAAACTGAAGCGATTGAGAGCTTCGTACACTATAAGAACGAAGTTGAAAATCAACTTGGCAAGAAAATCAAAAGAATCAGGAGTGATAGAGGTGGTGAATATGTTTCACCATTCGGTGAATATTGTTCTGTGCACGAAATTATTCACGAAACTACTACTCCTTATTCTCCTCAACAGAACAGAATTGCGGAGCGCAAAAACCGAACGTTGAAGGAAATGATGAATGCCATGTTGGCAAGTTCGGGTTTACCCCAGAACTTGTGGGGGAAAGCCTTACTTTCCGCGAACTACGTTCTAAACAAGCTTCCTCATAGAAGGTTGGACAAGACACCATATGAGTTGTGGAAAGGTTTCATACCTTCCTACAAATACTTAAAAGTATGGGGGTGTCTTGCCAAAGTAATGGTTCCTAAACCTAAGAAGGTTAGAATATGACCTAAAACTGTTGATTGTATATTCATTGGATATGCTCGCAAAAGAAGTGCGTATCGATTCTTGGTGCACAAGTCTGAGATTCCTGACATCAATCTGAATATGATAATTGAGTCAAGGAATGCGATATTTTTTGAAGAGACGTTTCCTTGTAAGGAAAAAAAAGAACAGAGTTTCTCAAAAGAACAGCTGATACTGTCAATGACAGTGATCAAGTTGACCAAGAATCAGATCAACGTGTAAATGCTGAGACAATCGAGCCTAGACGTAGCAAAAGAGCTAGAACGTCTAAGTCGTTTGGTCCCGATTTTCTGACATACTTGTTAGAAAATGAGCCTCAAAGCTATAAAGAAGCTATGTTTTCTCCGGAGGAACCTCTTTGGAAAAAGGCTATTAACAGTGAGATTGATTTGATCCTACAGAACCATACTTGGGAGTTGGTTGATCTTCCACCAGGTTGTAAGCCGTTGGGCTACAAATGGATATTCAAAAGGAAGATAAAAACGGATGGATCAATAGATAAGTACAAGGCGAGACTTGTCATAAAAGGTTATAGACAAAATGAAGGCCTTGATTACTTTGACACTTATTCACCAGTGACTCGTATCACATCGATAAGAATGCTCATAGCCATAGCAGCTATATTAGGTCTTGAAATACATCAAATGGATGTAAAGACGACATTCTTGAATGGTGAATTGGATGAAGAGATTTACATGGAACAACCAGAAGGGTTTAATGTTCCTGGACAAGAACGGAAGGTGTGCAAACTTGTAAAATCCTTGTATGGATTAAAACAAGCACCGAAACAATGGCATGAGAAATTTGACAAAGAAATGTTGTCAAGTAGGTTCAAAACCAATGAGTGTGATAAATGTGTATACACCAAATCAACTCAAAAAGGATATGTCATTGTGTGTCTCTATGTAGACGATATGCTGATAATTGGTAGTGATCATGAAATGATTCAGTCAACCAAAAATGTGTTATCCAGCAAATTTGATATGAAAGATATGAGAATAACTGATGTGATCATAGGAATTAAGATTTCCAGGACATCAGACGTATATATATTATCTCAGACTCATTATATTGAGAAGATACTTGATAAATATATCAAAGGGGATCTAAATGTGGCTAGAACCCCTGTTGACCTAACTCTTCATCTATCAAAGAATACTGGTTCAAGCGTATCGCAATTAGAGTATTCGAGAATCATCGGAAGTTTGATGTATCTCACGAATTGCACACGACCTGATATCGCTCAAGCTGTGAACCGGCTTACCAGATATACGAGAAATCTAGGACATAACCACTGGAAAGCCATAGTAAGAGTTTTGAGGTATTTGAGAGAAACTTCAAAACATTGGCTACATTACGAGAGATATCCTGCTGTACTAGAGGGATACAACGATGCTAATTGGATATCTGATACGGTGGATTCTAAATCTACGAGTGGATTTGTTTTCACACTTGGTAATGCAGCCGTGTCGTGGAAATCCTCGAGGCAAACATGTATTGCCCGGTCTACTATGGAATCAGAGTTCATAGCATTAGAAAAAACAGCGGAAGAAGTGGAATGACTTAGAAACTTCCTGGAGGATATTCCTAGTTGGTCCAAACCGGTGCCAGCGATTAACATACATTGTGATAGCCAATCAGCTATTGGGAGAGCTCAAAATACAATGTATAATGGTAAGTCTCGACATATACGTCGGAGATATAATATCATACGTCAACTGCTCTCAAATGGCATAATAATGATCGATTATGTTAAGTTGAAGGAAAACCTAGCGGATCCACTAACTAAAGGTTTACCCCGAGAGCAAGTTGAGAAGTCATCGAGGGGAATGGGCTTGAAGCCTATAATATAAGAATTGTCACTGTGGAAACCAAACCTAGCTGACTGGAGATCCCAAGATCTAGGTTCAAAAAGGACAACAGAAACTTTATGCAATTCAAAACAAACACTGAAGAGTTTTGTACTCTTTCCCATTCCGATAATGACGTTGAGTGCTGTCTGTCATTGGTTAGGATAACCTAAGGCTTTTAATGATCACTATATTAGGAGATGAGTCCTAATGGGGGTAAAGACATATTACCTCTTCATAGTAGATCACCTATTTCAAGTAAGAAGTGAGGCCGCTTCCATGGGAGCTTTTAAAGGCGGGTTACCCTAAAGTGCTTGATGAATCCAGGACCGTTGCTCAGGGCCGAAATGAACACAACCGTAGAACGGGAAAATGGTCGAATTGAAGCTGTGTGTTGGCAATTGTCTTGGTTTACACCAACGGGAGAACAGTTCAAGACTATGGGTCACTGGTTTGCCAAGTAAATCCGATTGTCATTCACTAGGAAAGGTTCAAGGCGAAAGCTACCTATTTCGATGCAGCTTTAGTTCATGGTAACTCTCTCAAGTGTCTATATGAATATTAGAAGAATTGTGGGGGATTGTTGGAAATTCTGATAATATTCATTAAAAGATATTGTTAAATGTCTTGTTGGATGTTAGGGGTGCATGGGAAGGTTTCAATCCTTGGGAGGGTTGCATCCCACCCCAAAGGGTGCCCTCTTGGAACCCCTCCATACCTTATAAAAGTAGGCATCCAATCCATTACAAAGACATAGAAAACATATCTGGTTTTGAGAATCATATTGCTTTCATTTTATATTGTGAGAGAGTTCCATCATTTCCTAGTTCATATACTTGTCAAGGGGTGCTCATTGGACAAGAAGGAACCAAGTTATCTTGGGAGAACATTGGCGAATAGAATCCGTAAAGCACCTGTAGCAGGGCCAACAAGTTCTTAAGGACAGAGAGATCTCGACTTGGATTCGCCATCACATCATCCAGGTTTTCTACAGTTTTTCTTGTTTTAGGTTTTAGGGTTAATGCAAGTTTAAATTGATATTTCTGATTTGAATTGGTTTGTAGCATGTAATTTGGCGTTTAATAACACTAATCGGCCAACAGATTGTTGGGCGTTGTTTGCTTTAAAAAAATAGAAGAAGAAGAAGAGAAAACCAAGTATAACTATTATTCATGTCTAGGTATTGGGATAATATATATATTTTTGTCATATTTTTATTTATTAGGATCGGTTTGATGTAGGCTTCTTTATTTAGTAATAACTAATAATTACGATATTATGAAATAATAAGTAATTCGAAAAAGGGTCAAGTTAAGGTGGTTGGTGTTAGTGTAGAAGATTCAAAATATGCATGGAAACGTCACAGAGCACTACTTTTATGGAAGAGATCTTCGCAGTAGGTGGGGTTTCATCACTCACTTCCCTATATATATTGGTGGCATGGCAAAACAAGAAACTACAAGCAGAAGCAAAAAACAAAAAACCAGAAAAAACGAAAATATAAAACAGCTATAGCTAAGAAGAAGATCATATCTATGGAGGCGGCAAAACCAAAAGTGATAGTGGGGAATTCTCTCGTGGTTCCTTACGTTCAGGAGCTGGCCAAAGAGCCACTCTCTGCAATTCCACCACGATATATTCGCCCTGATCAAGATCCTCAGTTCGAATGCAACCTCAATTTATCAGTTGAAATTCCCATCATCGACATCAACAAGTTGCTCTCTGGAGATCACTCAGAGCTTGAGAATCTTCACAATGCATGCAAAGATTGGGGTTTCTTCCAGGTACTTGCAATCACATGCATACTAGTGTTGAAATTGATAATTCTAATTCTAACCAAAAACAAACTAGCTTGAGAGTTGAAAGTTATCATATACTTATAATTTGAATTCATTCATTTATCTTAACCGATATGACATGAGATATTTTCCACAATACTCCCCTCACGTGCACGACAATCTTTTATATGCATGTGATAAATATATTCATATAGCTAGTGTGGTTTAATTAATGTTTTGCAGGTGATAAATCATGGAGTGAGCACTTCATTGATAGATAAAGTGAAGCATGAACTTCCAAAGTTCTTTAAACTTCCAATGGAAGAGAAGAAGAAGTATTTGCAACTTCCTGGAGATGTCGAAGGATACGGACAAACCTTTATTATGTCTGAGGAGACCAAGCTTGAATGGTCGGACATGTTCTTTATGGTCACCCTCCCGGCATATCTGAGGAAACCCCATCTGTTACCCGAGCTTCCTGTCCCACTCAGGTTCTTTCTCCATCTACTTGCTTGTTTTTTATCAAATATATTTTTAATGTGTATGTGTATATTCAGATGCCAGCTCCGATTAGTGAATGATTTTATTTCCCATGTAGAGATGTCTTGGAAGTTTACACGGTTGAAATGGACAAACTTACCCAAAAAATCCTTGGCCAAGTGGCAAAAGCTTTAAAAATGGATCCCAATGAGATGACAGAATTATTTGAAGGGGGGCTGCAAGCAATACGGTTTAACTATTGTCCTCCATGTCCCCAACCAGAGCTTGTTAGTGGCCTCGGTAGTCATTCTGATGCTTCTGCACTCTCTCTTGTCCTCCAAGTCAATGAAGTAGATGGGCTTCAAGTAAAGAAAGATGGGATGTGGGTTCCTGTTAAACCACTTCCTAATGCTCTTGTAATCAATGTTGGAGACGTTTTAGAGGTAATGCTTATGACTTTTTAAAGCCTAACTTATTTTACTTTCAACCACTTCTTTATCTTCTTCCTCAATATGTTATATATGATTTTACAGATTGTAACGAATGGAATTTATCGAAGTATCGATCATCGAGTAACAGTGAACACCGAGAAAGAAAGACTCTCTATTGCTGCATTCTCCCACATTAAACAAGGTGGTAATTTGGGTCCAGCGCCGAGTCTTATTACACCACAAACTCCTGCAATATTCAAGAAAATTAGTGTTGCAGACTACTTGAAGGGATATTTTGGACGCGAACAGCGTGATAAATATATCGATACCTTGAGAATCCAAAACGAGGATAGCAAAAGCTTTTAATAGATTCCAGGTTTCTTGATATAATAAGCAAGGAGAATAAGCTGCAATTAGAACCTTTAAGGTTTTATTGTATTTTTTTTTTCAAGTTTCTTGTCAAATGTCTGAAGTGGTGGCCTGAAAAGTCCTGCTATTATTCTAATAAAAAATTATTGAATTAGTAATTAAAATATTGATGTTTCTAAGAACAATTGCACACCTTAGTCAAAAAAAAAAAAGTTGACTTCGATTCAACATTATGTAGTTATAAGTTTGAAAATGTCACGACCCTCATAAAAAGAGGTTCGCGAACTTCTTTAATTCTACCATTCTACATATCACATAATTCAAATATATATGAAAAAATATTACTTCTTAAATTACAATTTAATAAATCGCTAAAGAAATCTCCAATATTATAGTTTACAACACAATTTATTAAATTAAAATCATATTACAATAAAAATACATTATAAGGATACTATTATTATAAGAAAACATATTATACTATTATATTAAATAAAATAAAAAAACATTATTAAATTATCTACAATTAACCTAATCTTCACAATTAATATTTTATTATTAAATTATAAAATTAAATTATCTCAATAATTATTTTTTATTATTAAATTAAAATAATAAATTATTAATATAAAAAATCTATTACAATATACAAACATAATATACTATTAAAGTAGCAACCTATTAATTTAATTAATTAATATTTAATTTATTATTATAAAATTATAAAATTAAAATAAAGAAACCTATTATAATTAAAAATATATATATTATGATCTCGCATTAAAAAAACATATGTGCCACCTAATCGCTACAATTAACCTCAACAATTAATTTTTTATTATTAAATTATAAAATTAAAATAGCTTTATAATAATTTTATATTAAATAAAAAATTTATTACAATAAAAATACATATTATATTTTTATAAGAACTGTATTATAATTAAGAAAAATATTATACTATCCTATAATAATTAAAAAAACACAATTAAATTATTAAATCTATTACATAATAACCTTATTGTAACAAGAAAATATATTATATTATCCGATTAATTTTTGAATAATGTCACAGATAATCCGACAGAGAATATATATGTTTGTATGCATATATATGTGTGTGTGTGTATAGTATAATCTTCTATCAAAATAAAAAAAAAAAATATGTGACACATATTATCTATAATTAATATTAATATTAATAGTATATTATAAAATAAAATTAAAAAATATATTACAATATACAAATATAATATTCTTTTAAAATAAGAAACCTAAATAGTAACTGCCCATAAAACCTAGCCAATTTTTTAAATTTTGGGTATATTGTTATTTTTTCTTGTATTATGAATTATTTTATAAGTTTTTCATTTTATGAATATTTTATTATTTACTGTGTTTCATGATGTAGACTTTGACGATTAGTTATTGCACAATGAATTATAAATATTATTTGAGAACTGAGAGACAAACGAATGAGGCATAAATATTGTAACATCCCGTTAGAGAAGAGATGCTACCGGCAGGTGACGGGTTGCCCCATCACTCTTACCCTCAGAATACACAACTCATTACATACATACAAAATCCATAACCAGACAGACATAACATACATATCATATTCATCATTTTATATCAGACATATTGTGTCACATTAATCTTTTAACATATATCACACATATATAAACACATCAAACCGGCCTCAAGGCCTGACTAACAAACAATTACACAAGCATAAGGGCCCAAAAGCTGACACATACAGACCGTGGTGTATGACTGCCGTTGGATTCTCGCCTTCTCCAAAGCTTAACCTCGATAACAAGAACCTGAAACCTGCAAGACAAACATTGGAGAGTGGAGGGTTAAACCTTTTAGAATACCTTGTAAGACAAAATTATACCTTATATTTTTAAATATATCGATGCCTTGAGAATCCAAAACGAGGATAGCAAAAGCTTTTAATAGATTCCAGGTTTCTTGATATAATAAGCAAGGAGAATAAGCTGCAATTAGAACCTTTAAGGTTTTATTGTATTTTTTTTTTCAAGTTTCTTGTCAAATGTCTGAAGTGGTGGCCTGAAAAGTCCTGCTATTATTCTAATAAAAAATTATTGAATTAGTAATTAAAATATTGATGTTTCTAAGAACAATTGCACACCTTAGTCAAAAAAAAAAAAGTTGACTTCGATTCAACATTATGTAGTTATAAGTTTGAAAATGTCACGACCCTCATAAAAAGAGGTTCGCGAACTTCTTTAATTCTACCATTCTACATATCACATAATTCAAATATATATGAAAAAATATTACTTCTTAAATTACAATTTAGTAAATCGCTAAAGAAATCTCCAATATTATAGTTTACAACACAATTTATTAAATTAAAATCATATTACAATAAAAATACATTATAAGGATACTATTATTATAAGAAAACATATTATACTATTATATTAAATAAAATAAAAAAACATTATTAAATTATCTACAATTAACCTAATCTTCACAATTAATATTTTATTATTAAATTATAAAATTAAATTATCTCAATAATTATTTTTTATTATTAAATTAAAATAATAAATTATTAATATAAAAAATCTATTACAATATACAAACATAATATACTATTAAAGTAGCAACCTATTAATTTAATTAATTAATATTTAATTTATTATTATAAAATTATAAAATTAAAATAAAGAAACCTATTATAATTAAAAATATATATATTATGATCTCGCATTAAAAAAACATATGTGACACCTAATCGCTACAATTAACCTCAACAATTAATTTTTTATTATTAAATTATAAAATTAAAATAGCTTTATAATAAATTTTATATTAAATAAAAAATTTATTACAATAAAAATACATATTATATTTTTATAAGAACTGTATTATAATTAAGAAAAATATTATACTATCCTATAATAATTAAAAAAACACAATTAAATTATTAAATCTATTACATAATAACCTTATTGTAACAAGAAAATATATTATATTATCCGATTAATTTTTGAATAATGTCACAGATAATCCGACAGAGAATATATATGTTTGTATGCATATATATGTGTGTGTGTGTATAGTATAATCTTCTATCAAAATAAAAAAAAATATGTGACACATATTATCTATAATTAATATTAATATTAATAGTATATTATAAAATAAAATTAAAAAATATATTACAATATACAAATATAATATTCTTTTAAAATAAGAAACCTAAATAGTAGCTGCCCATAAAACCTAGCCAATTTTTTAAATTTTGGGTATATTGTTATTTTTTCTTGTATTATGAATTATTTTATAAGTTTTTCATTTTATGAATATTTTATTATTTACTGTGTTTCATGATGTAGACTTTGACGATTAGTTATTGCACAATGAATTATAAATATTATTTGAGAACTGAGAGACAAACGAATGAGGCATAAATATTGTAACATCCCGTTAGAGAAGAGATGCTACCGGCAGGTGACGGGTTGCCCCATCACTCTTACCCTCAGAATACACAACTCATTACATACATACAAAATCCATAACCAGACAGACGTAACATACATATCATATTCATCATTTTATATCAGACATATTGTGTCACATTAATCTTTTAACATATATCACACATATATAAACACATCAAACCGGCCTCAAGGCCTGACTAACAAACAATTACACAAGCATAAGGGCCCAAACGCTGACACATACAGACCGTGGTGTATGACTGCCGTTGGATTCTCGCCTTCTCCAAAGCTTAACCTCGATAACAAGAACCTGAAACCTGCAAGACAAACATTGGAGAGTGGAGGGTTAAACCTTTTAGAATACCTGGTAAGACAAAATTATACCTTATATTTTTAAAATCCCAGAGCACTTCACGTTTATTCTATATTTATAGACATAAATGAACTTCTATTCAATTAAATTTTAAAATTTTTATTGAACTTTAATAAAATATAAAATTTAATAATCATTATTAAATGTTTGCTCGGTTTCATCGTTTAACTTAAACTCGTCTTCTACTACATCTTATGTTCAGTCATCATCATCTTTTTTATCATTATCCTCGTTTTGGATAACCTCAACATTATCAATGTCATCTCGGATAAGCCGAATAGTGATAATATCATTGGAAATATTTAGCACTTGAAATATTTACTCGGCATCGTCATGCTCAATATCTTTTTCGAAGTGATCATTAGTTGTATTTTGTTTCTCTTGAACATCCCAAATACCCCTATGATATATTTTTTCCATGACTTTCCATCCATTCCTAAATTTTGGATAATCCAAATACATGACAGGATATGTTTAAGGACATAAAATATATGGATCATCTTTCTACCAAGCACATTGAAAGATGATTGACATTAGATGATGATGGAACTGAATTCTCTATTTTCTATGATCAATGTCAAACCACTTGCATGCGAACAAGACAATCTGATAGTTAGGCCTATAAATGAACTCAATAACTCTTTTTTCATACCGTAAAATTCAATAGTATCGTCATCATCATCACCTGGAACTGTAATCCCACAGTTTTGCATTGAGTGTGATAATGACTTTAATAATTTCACATAACACACTTTGGTTTTTTCATCAATTTCGGTCTTGAAAACTTCAGAATTTAAAATTCTTATGAACATCAAAGTTTTGAGTCTTCTTTCATCTGGAACTTGAATCACCTCAATCCGATATCAGAATAAAAAGTTATGGCCAAAATATGAAAATTGCGCAAAGTTGAAATTTTTGAAATTGTACTTCGTTAGAACGCCATTTCAAGTTTCCAACCTCCAAAATTCAATTGTCAAGTCCAGTTTTTGCCCTTATTTGTTCCACATTTCATCCTAATTGATTCCATTGAGTCCCGATTTTATTTTATCTGTAAAATAAACTAAAACACATTAAAACGTTCATAAAACTCGAGAAATCATACAAAATATTAAGTAAAATAGGTGGTAAATATTGATATATTTTTCACTCATCAGAGTACGAAATATCACTTTACTTTGTGATAAAGCGCACACTATTAACTATACAATCAGAATACTCATATGTTTATCTTGCATGACCATAAGCTAGTGACGGTACTGCACTGGAGAGGTTGACATCACCATTTTCTATCTGGTTGTTTATCTGAAATGCATATGAAATCATTAATTAAGGAAAAGAAGATAAATGATACACTTGACAAGTTTAGGTATGGGAAAAAACTCACAGTTACCTCAAAACGCTCGGGGTAATTGTAACGACCCATTTTTTTTAGTAAGATGACTTTAAACCCCGCGAACCCTACTCAATTTGAGCCTAATGGGCCTATTGATAATTAATGGGCCTAAGTGTAGATTAAAAGAGTGCATATTTTCTTCATTAAATCAAGCTTAACTTAAGCTTAGGCTCACTAGCAATAATTAAAAAGGGTGTAGGCTTAATATACATATACTTATACTTGGCCCAATTTGTAAGCCCAAATGTTGTCTAAATGTCTAGAAAAATATTCTAACTTCTTGAATTGTAAAAGGGATGAAGTAATAAAGAAATTGACAATTTCTTTCTCACTTGGGCGTGAGGTTGAGAGGTTGAAGAAAGAACAATTTCATTTTCTTTTACAAAATCCTAAGGAGGAAAATCAAGAACTAACCATCACCAAACAACCATAGGAGGAAAAGAAGAAGCTTGGGGAAACCCATTAGAGAAGAGAGGCTTGGATTTAATGTGAGTAAGACATGATCCAAACTTTGATGCTTTAAGTTTAAATGGTTTGATGATAGTAGTATGTGGATGATTAGTAGAAATTTGAATAATGATGATTTTTTGATTTAGAAGTTCATGTTTGGGTAAATTTCAATATCTCATTTGAGTTAGGGAATTAAGGTGATGGGATTTTGGTGATGATAAGATGTTGGGGAGTTTTATATGATGGTAATTGATGTGTGGAAATTGTTGTGTTGAAATGAAATGAGATTTGGGGATAACCATGGGAGAAGTAAAAATCTGGTCCTGGAATCGAGGGCGTGTCACGAAGTGCCAAGCTCGCGTCGTGACACAAACGAAGCAGAGGCGTGCATTTGATTAACACGAGAACGTCGTGACGCAGATGGGACCGGTGTTGCGACGTGAACCCAAAAATCAGAATATTTTTAGAAGTCGCGACGAGTAACTAAGTGTCTGAATTTTATTTGACTTTTCATTTAAGGAATAGAAAATGTTCTAAGGGAGTAATCCATCTAGGTTAAGGAACATAATTTTACTTCAAATCGTATTTTATAAGTTATGATTCTAACTCAGTGTATTCCATATAGATACTCATCAGAAGTCGCGTTCGCCCCCAGCGACGTGAAAGGAACTTGACCAAACTTCAAATCTGTGAGTGGAGATTCATCTTTCTTATGAATTGATTTATATTACTCGTTTCTGATTAAGATTTGTTTCAAGACTTATTTTTAAAAGCTTTAGGACGTTAGCCTTATTAAATTATCAGTTACTTTTTATGTAAGGTTTGATTTGAAAGTTTTAAAGTTTAAAAGCAATACTTTTATGTTTTCGAGGCATGGGGAAAAACCCACCTCAGCTCTTACTTATGGAATTGACGGACAGAGATCGTGTGCACACATAGTTCAGGGCTAGGGGACGATGATACGTGACGCCCCTAGACCCTAGTTTCAGGGTCAGGTAGTATCATGGATCAGCACTACCGGCTCTAGTTCAGTGGCTTGGGGGACGGCGATATGTAACGTCCCAAGACCACTAGTTAGGCGTATGGGGGGAAGATGATATGTAACGCCCCCTTGCGTCAAGTTTTCTATAGTACCTGAGATTTTCACAGAAAATTTTTAGAAAAAGGGTTTTCTGCAGCTTGAAATAAAAGAATCAGTTTTCAAATAAAGTTTTCAGAAGTGTTTCAAGAATAAATAATTTTGAACGGTTGTACTGATTTAGTTTCTTGTTTTGTAGCTCCACTCACTGAGATCCTCTGGACTCACCCCCACCACTTCCTAGTTCTTTTGCAGGATTCGTCCTTTGGTGAGCCATGTTCTACTTTTGGGGACCCGGATCGAGGACAAGTGTTATGCTACAGTCACTAGTCACGAGGTCCACTTTTCCAGAACTATATTCATATAGAATGTAGATATATAGGATGATATTTTGTCATATTATAGACATGTATTTGATGATGTACATATATTATACATCCTTTATATACTCTCAGACATGTATATATGCATATATTTGGTATCATGATCTCGCATGTAAGTTTATTCAAATTATTAAGTCGCATGTGTGATTGAGTAAAACATTGCATATCATTAAGATAAAAACAAGTGTTCTGGTGCATGAGGTAGAGGCTTAGGCGACAGTGGAATATGTTGTTTGCCGGTATCATTCTCGTACTGTGGATGTTACAAAGATAGTATCAAAGCATAGTCTAGGGAGTCAGTGACTGTAGTAAGGGAGTAGCAGCGGCTTGTATATGTGGTATATCCGGGGTACTACTGTATATAAGTGGTTGTTTACTCTAGTAACCTTGTCTCAAGACATGTTTCATTATAATTACTTATAATTCCTTTACATGTGATTGATCATTTTCTTTCTTAATTTCTTAGATTCCATGCTACCCAAGGGAAGAACCACAGTCAGGGGTAGACCTAGGCGTGGTACAACACCTCAAGGCATAGATCCGGATCAGAGATCAGTAGCACCCATGAGCTATATAGGGGGCAGGGAGTGGAGTCTGTGCATGAGAGTGTTATGGGGGAAGGTAGAGCTGCGCTAATGGTTCATCCTAATGACCCGATAGTTGCGGGCTTACAGCTGATTCGGCAGTCAGTAACAGCTTTAGCCCAGGTTAATACCCATCAACCGCAGCCACTAGACCTAGAGCTGAGAGTTGTAGAACCTTCAATTCCTACTCCACCACCACTAGTAGGAGTACCAATGGATCACCAAACAGTAATTCCTCCAAACATACCAGACCCTACTACATACTGAGCCGGACCTTCTATTATGCCTCATGAGCCGCCTCCGGTAACGGTTCAGGTTATGCAGTGACAAGAATTACTGGTATCTTTACATGATTTTTGGAAGCTTCATCCTCCCAAGTTCTCGGGAATAGAGACCTCCCCTGATCCTTTCGAATTCATTGAGGAATCAGACTGGATATGTACAGCTTTGGGGTGTTCTTCAGAGAGAGCGGTGGAGTTAGTCAGTTTTCAGCTGAGAGATGTCACCAATACATGGTTTATGTACTTTCGGGATGGTCAGCGATGAGACGCTCCTCCTCTGACATGGGTTGAGTTTAATACGATCTTTCTGTCTAGATTTTTTCCACAGGGTATCAGGGATGCCAGAGCCCGAGAGTTTGAACAGCTGGTACACGGTGAGCAGATGACAATTTCAGAGTATGGCATACGATTTACAAGATTGTCTCACTATGCCCCACATCTAATCAGTACAGAGGAAATGAAGGTGAAGAGGTTCATGAATGGGCTTCGAGACTATTTATTCCGCTCTATTAATTTCATAGAGACCACTACCTATACGCAAGTATTAGATGCTGCCTTACGGTTTGAAGCACGGGTTAGAGAGAGACAGGCAGAGAGTGAGTCTCGAAAGAAATCTAGATCAGATGAGAGGACTAGACCGCAGTAGAGTGGCCCTAGTAGACAACAGTAGATGTCAGCTCCGCCTACGACACGCAGAGACATGGGTCTAGTTCCAGGGGGTCAGGATCATAGGCCGGCTCAGAGTGTCACCTCTCGTGCAGTTTCCTCTCCCTCAATAGCCTTGTCTCGGCGAACCCCACCACAATGTTCAATTTGTGGACGAGTTCATATCGAGACTTGTAGATCTGGGAGTAGAGATTATTATCGGTGTGGGTAAATGGATCATTTCAAGAGGGACTCTCTGGTACTAGCAGAGTAGTTGCCATCTTTAAGTGTCGCCCCATCTACACCTCAGCCACAGCCTAATAGAAGTGTAAGAGGAGGAGAGCAGATGCCAGTGAGTAGGGGACATACAGTAGGAGGAAGGGGCAATCAATTGGTGATCGAGGACGGGGCTTTCTCCAGCAGTGTTCAGGGCAGGGTATATACCCTCAACCCCAGGAGGCACATGCATCCAATACAGTTGTCATAGGTACATTGCTGATTGATTCTGTGCAAGCAAGGGTGTTATTTGATTTTGGTGCTACACATTATTTTATGGCACCGTGTTTTGTGACTCAGACGGGTAGGGACATCAAGCCTTTAGACTTCTCTATTATTATAGCTACACCAGTATAAGATCCTTTAGAACCTACGCAGGGTGTGAGGCATTGTACTATAGATATTGACAGGTACATTTCCTATGTCGATTTAGTAGTGTGAGGTATATTGAGTTTCAATGTCATTCTGGGGATGGATTGGCTAGCTAAACACCATGCAGTACTTGATTATCGGGAGAATACTGTTACGCTACATGTTTCTGATAGACCGGTGAAAGTCTATCAGAGGTATAGAATTGTAGCGCCTCATAATTTGATATCAGCTATGCAGGCATTTAAGCTACTTCAGAAGAGAAATATGGGTTACTTGGCATATGTAACAGATAGTACAGTGGGAAATTTAGATCTTGAACAGATCCCGGTGGTGAGGGAGTATCTTGATGTGTTCTCAGATGAGTTGCCAGAATTACCTCGGGATAGAGAGATCCAGTTTTGTATAGAAATCATACCAGGAACCCAGCCTATATCGATTCCTCCATATATAATGGCCCCTGCAGAACTTAGAGAGTTGAAGATGCAGTTACAAGACTTGCTGGATAAGGGCTTTATTCACCCCAGCGTGTCCTCATGGGGTGCTCTAGTGTTGTTTGTTAGGAAGAATGATGGGACACTGCGACTATACATAGACTATTTCAATTGAATAAGGTGATGATTAAGAATAAATATCCACTGCCAATGATTGATGATCTATTTGATCAGTTACAGGGGGCGCAATGCTTCTCAAAAATCGATCTACGTTCAGGTTATCATCAATTGAAGATTAAGGAGAGTGATTTCCCGAAGACGGATTTTCAAACTAGATACGGACATTACGAGTTTTTAGTAATGTCATTTGGTCTGACCAATGCCCCTGTAGTATTTATGGATTTGATGAACATGATGTTTATACCTTTCCTAAACCGGTTCGTGATAGTCTTTATTGATGATATTATGGTATATTCGCGTAGTGAGCAGGAGCATACAATGAATTTGCACTAGGTATTGCAGACACTGGGGGAACAAAAGTTGTACGCTAAGTTCTCGTAGTGTGAATTTTGGTTTACTAGTGTGGTATTTTTGGGGCATGTGGTGTCCAATGAAGGAATTGGAATAGATTCTCAGAAGATTGAGGCTATTCAAAATCGGCATCGACCAAAAAACGTAACGGAGATTCGTAGCTTCTTGGGATTAGCGGGGTATTATAGGAGGTTCGTAGAGAATTTCTCCAGAATAGCTACTTTATTAATGCGGCTAACTCAGAAGAATGTGAAGTTTGAATGGTCTGATACTTGTGAGAAGAGTTTTCAGGAACTCAAATACCGATTAACTACTGCTCCTATTCTTGCACTGCCAGCGGGATTGGGAGGATTTACAGTGTACTGTGATGCTTCTAGAGTGGGTTTGGGCTGTGTATTGATGTAGATGGGGAAAATGACTGCTTATGCTTCCAGAAAATTGAAGCCTTATGAACAAAATTACCCCACTTATGACTTGAAAATGGCTGCAATAATATTTGCTCTGAAAATATGGCAACAGATATTTGTATGGTGAAAGGTTTGAAATTTTCACCAATCACAAAAGCCTTAAGTATATCCAGAGCTAAAAGGAGCTTAATTTGAGGCAGATGAGATGGGTGGAGTTGTTGAAAGACTATGATTGCTCTATTCAGTACCATCCGAGCAAAGCTAATGTTGTCACGGATGCCTTAAGTAGGAAATCTATGGGAAGTTTGGCTCATTTGCCAATTGAGAGATGGCGCATAGTCAAACAGATGCAGAGTTGTATGCTAGATGGAGTGAATTTCCAGGTGACAACACAAGGAGGGTTATTGGCACAGATTCAAGTCAAATCCACACACGTTGATGAAATCAGAGTTGCACAGGAAGCGAATCCTGAGGTGCAACAGATTAGATGTCGATTACAGCAAGGTACAAATGATGAGTATTACTTAGACAATGAAAACCTCATTAGGAAGCAGAATATAATTCTTGTTCCTCCAGTTCCAGAGTTGAAACGCTCGATATTAGAGAAGGCCCATACTTCATCTTATACCATGCATCATGGAATCACCAAGATGTATCACGATCTTAAGGATCTTTATTGGTGGGATGGCATGAAAAAAGGATGTGGCTGAATTTGTCACAAGGTGTCTCACTTGTCAGCAGGTTAAAGCTAAAAATCATAGACCAGCAGGGAAACTACAGAGTTTAGACATTCTAGAGTGGAAGTGGAGAAGATCACTATGGACTTTGTCGTTGGTCTTCCGCGTACCTCGAAAGGGTGTGATTAGATATGGGTGATCGTGGAAAAATTGACCAAATCTACATATTTTCTTCTAGTTAAGACTATTTTCACAGCAGCCTAATATGCTAAATTTTATCTGGATGAGATATTGTCATAACATATAGTACCTATCTCAATTATCTCCGATAGAGGTCCCCAGTTTACCTCTAAATTTTGGCAATCATTTCAGGAGGCTTTGGGTTCACAGTTACGCTTTAGCACAGCTTTTTACCCTCAGGCTGATGGTCAGTTAGAGCGCACCATACAAACTTTAGAAGACATGCTGCGGGCTTGTGTGATTGATTTTGAGGGTAGTTGGGGCCAATATTTGCCACTTATAGAATTTGCTTATAATAATAGTTATCAACCAAGTATTCAAATGGTACCATTTGAGGCTTTGTATGGACGGAAATGCAGATCTCAAGTTGGATGGTTTGAAGTAGGGGAGCAAAAGTTATTGGGACCGGATTTGGTATAAGATACCGTGGAGAAACTAAAGCTAGTCAGATAGAGGTTGAATACAGCTCACAGTCACCAAAAGAGTTATGCTGATAATTGTAGGAAGGATTTTGAGTTCCAGGTGGGGGATTTTGTGTTCCTAAAAGTATATCATTTTAAATGAGTCATGAGATTCTGAAAAAAGGGTAAACTCAACCCTAGATTTATCGGGTCGTTCCAGATACTTCGGAGAGTTGGAGGAAGAGATTATGAACTGGCGCTTCCACCCAATATGGACAAGATATATCCAGTTTTCCACATATCTATGTTACAGAAGTATTTTCGTGACGAATCTCATGTGTTGGAGCCCAGACAGTTGATATCCATCAAGACTTATTTTATTCGGAACAACCAGTAGCCATTGCCTTTCCACCCTCCCTATAGGAAGAGAGACAAATAAGCTATGATCTCGATGGGTTCCTTCAATCAAGGTGATTTGGAAACATCACAAGGAACAAGAGGCTACTTGGGAACCATAAGAAGTCATGAGAGAGCAGTATCCTCGACTCTTCACCGATGAAGGTACACACAACATCCTTAAACATTTTGATTCGAGGACGAATCATTTTAAGGGGGTAGAATTTGTAATGACCCATTTTTTTTTAGTAAGACGACTTTGAACCCCGTGAACCCTACTCATTTTTGGGCCTAATGGGCATATTGATAATTAATGGGCCTAAGTGTAGATTAAATGAGTGCCTATTTTCTTCATTAAATCAAGCTTCACTTAAGCTTAGGCCTACTAGCAATAATTAAAAATGGGGCTTAATATACATATACTTATACTTGGCCTAATTTGTAAACCAAGTGTTGTCTAAATGTCTAGAAAAATCTTCCAAATTCTTTAATTGTAAAAAGGATGAAGTAACAAAGAAATTGACAATTTCTTTCTCAGTTGAGCGTGGGGTTGAGAGTTTCAAGAAGGAGCAATGACCAAACAACCCTAGAAGGAAAAGAAAAAGCTTGGGGAAACCCATTAGAGAAGAGAGGCTTGGATTTAAGGTGAGTAAGACATGACCCAAACTTTGATGCTTTAAATTTTAATGGTTTGATGATAGTAGTATGTGGATGATTAGTAGAAATTTGAATAATGATGATTCTTTGATTTAGAAGTTCATGTTTGGGTAAATTTCAATATCTCATATGATTTACGGCATTAAGGTGATGGGATTTTGGTGATGATAAGATGTTAGGGAGTGTTATATGATGGTAATTGATGTGTGGAAATTATTGTGTTGAAATGAAATGAGATTTGGGGATAATCATGGGAGAAGTAAAAATCTGGTCCTGGAATCGAGGGCGCGTCGCAAAGTGCCAAGCTCGCGTCGCGACCCAAACGAGGCAGAGGCGTGCATTTGATTAACACGGGCACATCGCGACGCAGATAGGACCGGCGTCGCGATGCGAACCCAAAAATCAGAATTTTTTTAGAAGTCGCGACTCGTAACTAAGGGTCTGAATTTTATTTGACATTTCATTTAAGGAATAGAAAATGTTTTTAGGGATTAATCCAACTAGGTTAAGGAACTTAATTTGACTTCGAACCGTATTTTATAATTTATGATTCTAACTCAGTGTATTATATATAGATACTTATCAGGAGCTGCGTTTGCCCCCAGCGACGTAAAGGAAACTTGACCGGACTTCAAATTTGTGAGTGGAGATTCAACTTTCTTATGAATTTATTTATATTACTCGTTTCTAATTAAGATTTTTTTAAGACTTATTTTTAAAAGCTTTATAGCGTTAGCTTTATTAAATTATCAGTTACTTTTTATGTAAGGTTTGATTTGAAAGTTTTAAAGTTTAAAAGCAATACTTTTACGTTTTCGAGGCGTTGAGGAAAAACCCACCTCAGCTCTTACTTATGGAATTGATGGACAGAAATCGTGTGCACACGTAGTTCAGGGCTAGGGGACGGTGATACATAACGCCCCTAGACCCTAGTTTCAAGGTCAGGTAGTAGCATGTATCAATACTACTGGCTCTAGTTCAGTGGCTTGGACCACTAGGTGGGCATATGGGGGGATGACGATACGTAACGCCCTCATACGTCAAGTTTTCCACAGTACCAAAGATTTTCATAGAAAATTTTTAGAAAAGTTTTTTCTCCAGCTTAAAAGAAAAGAATCAGTTTTCAAATAAAGTTTTTAGAAGTGTTTCAAGAATAAATGATTTTGAACGGTTATACTGATTTAGTTTCTTTTTTTGTAGATCCACTCACTGTGATCCTGTGGACACACCCCCACCAAAGTGTTATGCTACAGTCACTAGTCACGGGGTCTACTTTTCCAGATCTATATTCACATAGAATGTAGATCTCTATGATGTCATTTTGTCATATCATAGACATGTATTTGATGATGTAACATATACTATGCATACTTTATATACTCTCAGACATGTATATATGCATATATTTGGTTTCATGATATCGATTTAAGTTTATTCAAGTTATTAATTCGCATGTGTGATTGAGTAAAACATTGCATAGCATTAAGATAAAAGAAAGTGTTCTGGTGCATGAGTTAGAGGCTTAGGCGATAGTGGGCCTGTTACTTGCTGGTAATATTCTCGTACTGGGGATGTTATAGGAATGTCCTTCGTTACCTCTCACTGATATTTTAGTTGTTGCTGCTGCTGCTGCCAATAACAGTCTCATGATGTCTACATTAAAAAATGATAAAATTATTCAAAACTCATTGTAAATTATTCAAATTGTTGAATTGAGTTTAGATAAGTAATGTAGATACAACTGCACCTCATCGTAATTATTCAAACAAATCAATGAGCATGTTGTTATTCATTAATTGTAAGTATTTTAACAGTCATCTTCCTTAGGGTTCTGCAGTTTTGATGGAAAATAGAGACATCATGTGATTCATATTCTCCCCCGTCGTAGTTTCTAGTCCAACGATTAAAGATTGTTTCAATATTTTTCAAGTACATCGAACAAAATTTTAGGGTTTCGTTTACTAAATAGGTCTCAGTAATTGACCCTTCTGGTCGCATCTTGTTTCGTATATATTGCTTAAATCGCCCCAATATCCTGAAATATTTAGCCACAAAACTAATATGTGTGTGCGTGACAAGAATTAATAGTTATACATAAAAGCTTACCTTTCTATGGGATCTGGAGTGAACATGACCTTCTTTCTATGCTTCTAAGAGTAAAAGCAGTGCTAGGTAAACCATTACATCAAAAATACATGAGGAAATATTTGTTCCAACTGACAAAGAATGAGGATGATTGCTTTCTCAAGTTCATCAATCACCGACATGGTTAAAGTCCTCTGATATTGTTTAAAGAAATCACACAAGTCTAGAATTGTGTCAAATACTTGTGGCGGAACCAACAGGCGAATGCCCACCAAAATAAGAATTTCCAGAAGCAAGTGACATACATGACTCATTAATCCAATTACAATGTCATTTCTAACACATACTCCTATATTCGATGTATACTCATCAGGAAATTTTACTGTTTTCAACCACTCACAGAATGACTTCCTTTACATCGAAGTTATGACGTAGCAAGTAGGTGGTTTGACATAGCCTTAGAAGTGGATCACAATTGTAGATCTTTACGAACTGTCATATCCCATAGGAACAAAAGTGATTTTCAGTGTCTTTTATTTTTCTAAGAATGTTCAACAAGATGCCAACCAAATTTTCACATATGCTTTTCTCACTGTGCATCACAACTAAATTATTTAGTAGACTCAGACTCCTCTGGTACTCTAGCTTAAAGAAAATACTTTTTCCCGTCCCATTCAGCGCTTCAGGTCGACATCCGCGATGTGTATCTTTATTATTATGATACTTCCCATGTGTGGTATTTGCGAGTCGTTGATGTTGACAAAGTATGTCAAATTCAAATAAACTGTTAGACATGTTTCTAGGTTCTGCACGACCATTAAACAACTTACTTCTCATAAAGGGATTACTAAGGTCTAAAAATGTTCTATAACCTATATATCCAATCTTTTTCTGCAAACGTTGTGAAGATGTATCACCAGCACATAATGGACATGCCATATAACCCTTAGTACTCCACCCAGATAGAGAATTATATGCTGGAAATTTGTTAATAGTCAACAGTTACGCCACATGCATTTGAAAATACTGCTCAATAATCGTATCATACGTAGTTACATCGATATTCCATAATGTATATAACTCTTCAATCAACGGCCTCAAGTAAATATCAATATCTTTACCAGGGGAACTTGGACCCGGTACAAGTAAGGATGGAAATATGAAAGGGTCTTTCATACACTTCAAGTAATGATTCATACCCCGATCTCAAATCACGTAATATTTTTCTTCGCCTCGTAATATGATTTTGGCAATTTTATGTCGTCTGGTAACATTTGTCCAAGTAACTTCTAACATCATATCATATCAATGCTTTTATCGATCATTTGATTACTTACTTTAATGTGCAGTAGCTTGAAAACAAAGTTCAAAATCGACATGTCAACACCATCAAACAATATCTTTTTAGCTTCTTCAAGTAATTGACTAAATAATTTTTGTCTGTCGTTTTCATCCAGATATGATGTTTTTCCAACAAAGTTGTCCAATGTCGAACCCTACAAGTTATGCAAATCAGTAATTGTTGGACAATTATGACCCATGACGTCACTATTTGTAAAAGACATTGTGTTTTTGTACAAATTAATTATGTAGCAATGGAAATTGCCTTTTATCATTTCGTAATTAGATTACTTAAATGTGTGAATGACGAAAGTCCTTATGATTAGTTCCGGATTGAGATGATATGAGACAATATCAATCCACGACGGTTTAATCATTAAATATCCCTAGTCGTAGTATTATCGAGACTGGACATCGATAATGCGGAATAAACTAGTATCGCACTTGTGCGTGTTATGGAAGTGTAACAGCATAGTTCTCATATATTTAAGTATTGGATACTTATGCAAGTGTGGTAGGAGGTTGTGTTTTACCGATGGTACGAAAAACAGCTTCGCTCTAGATAGACCCCGCGGAATCACATTGGTAGTATGACCATGTGTCTATGGGAATCCGCATCAGGGTAGGTGTATTTGGTCTTAACCTGAGACTTGCATCGCTAGTACTTGCGACAATCAATACGCTTTGGTTTTGGTCGTCCAGGACTTTAACAGGTTCTGTGTACGCCTCTTCTGGGTTTGTTGAGAATCGTAGTGTATTGGATGTGATGTCAAGACGGAAGTATCACTTCAGTCATATGGAGATGATGGTCACGCATGGATACAGAACTGGTTCTCTAAAAGGTTGCAACCATCGGGATAATATGACTAGGTCATGATTATCCGATAATAAAGAGACTAGTTGCTAGTGATCCGATATATGCTTCGTATGGGGCAGCCACTATTCCAGCCCCAGGCCTTGCATGTGACATCCGATACTGGATCGTAATACGCAATACTATGTATACTACGCCTGATATAGATCGTATATTCCATTAAGAATATTTCTGGAGAATTGGGTAGGCATGACGCTTTGCTAGAAGCCAACTTTGTCTCGTAAATCGGTAAAAACATAGTACTTGGTACGTACGTGTTCGGATAGTCCGACGACCGGATTTACTGCCAACATATCCAGGGATCTCTTGGGTCGCTTCCCGAAGATTCACCAATGACGTATGATTCGAGCATAATTAATCTGAGATTAATTGCAGAGAGACTTTATCTGGGATAAAGTACTATTTGAAGAGAGAGAAAGATTAATTTGGAATTAATCGATAAAATAATATATTTGATATATTAAACGAAATTAGATTTTGACGCGGAATTAAAATTAGATTTTAATTCGGGCAAACGAGTTAATTTAGAATTAATTCGTTAGCGATGTGAATAGTAATTTTGCTAGGCATAATTATTTAATTAAATTCGATTTAATTACGTCACGACGGAAGTTTGTTAATTCGGAATTAGCGAATCCGAGCCCGTGAGTGTTTGCGGGCCCACTCACATTTGGAATCGAGTGGGGCCCACATGTCACATCACATGTCACTTCACTTGTCACCTTAAGTTGCTTTTGGTTGATGGGTTTAGGTGAAGTTATTGGTAATTTCTAATACACTCCAATGTCAAGCTTTGATTGACTTTTACCAAATAAACATTTGGTATATCAATTAATTGTTTTTTGAAAACAAACACATAAGCTTATCACTCTCTCCTCCTTGACCGAAAACAGCAAGCATTTCTCCTCTCCCATTTGTTCTTTATTTGACCGAAAATTGGCAAGAACAAGATCAAAAATTGTGGCAATTTTTGAGTGCTAGCTCACACATCAAAGGAATCAATACAAGGTGATAGTGAAACCTACTTGAGAGCTTGGAATCCACGCAAAGCTTGGAGCTTGGAGGAGTCACCTTAGCTGAAAATAGCAAGGAATTCTTGGAGGAATTTTTGCTTCTCAACACATCCAAAATCGTTCAATGTAAGTGTGTTTTCGCCACTCTTCTTTGATTATTCATTCACATTTCTATGCTTATTTTGATCTTGGGACTAAACCTAGAAACCCAACAATGGTATCAGAGCCAATTTGAGCATGAAATGAATTAGGGTAAAATTTTGGTAAAATCAATTTGAGCATGATTTGATAAAATTGATTGATTGAGTATGCTTGAATGATGATGTTATGAAGTTGTATATGATCAATTTCATAAATATTGATTGGATCAAATTTTTGCCCATTGATAGGCTTGGCCGAATGCTTTATTACCCTAGGGTCATGGTATTTTTGTTTCGTTGATCATTAGATGACTTGAAACGATTGGGAAATGTTGATTTAAAATTCAATCGGATTGAAAAATGAAATCGGACAAAATAACCCACCATTGTCGTGACCAATCTAGCATGTAATGACTTGATTTTTTGGATTAAAAAATGTTGGACATAAGTTGAACAAATGGATATATAATTAATTAATTAAATTATATTTTGGAAATATTAATTTAGATAATTAATTGATGTATTACACTTTAGTTAATTGAATTATAAAATTTGGAATTTTAAAATTTGATTAATTGGGCTTGATTTTGAATTGGGCTTGAAATTGTTGTATTTGGGCATAATGGGCTTGGTTGGGCCAAGTTGGTTTAGGCCAATTGGATTGGATCCATATTGGGCCTAAATCATTCCATTAAGTCCAAATATAACAAATGGGCTTTAAAAGTTTAATTGGGCCTTATGGGCCGAAATTAGTTTCTTGGCAAATTAGGGTGATTCTTTAATTGGGCTTGGTAATTGGGTTTGACCCATATTGACCAAAGCTCATGCCTTATGAAATCAATTGAAAGCCCATCGGACTTTAATTAAACAACATTGGATGTTAGTTAGGCTTTGAGACCCGATAAGATTAGATTTGGAATCTAAGTCGTTAAAGTGCATTAAAAAGTGTAGTTATTTAATTTGGAATTAAATAAATGAATTAGTATTGAATACGAATTAAATTAGATTTAACGAGTAGTTCGATATAATTCAAGAATTCGTACTTTGAGTACTTATTCTCAAACGAGTTGGACTCGCGCAAAATCAAATCGTTGTTTGAACATTGGATAATCACATAATTCAAGATTAATTAATTTGATTAGATTGATTGAATTGCATGCTATGAATGAATACATGGATGTGTTGAATGAATAGCGTATATCAGATGGATATTAGAAGGGAAAATTGCAATTTTAGAAATTGTTGTAAATTTGGAATTTATAAATTGGACCTGCGTGTCCAGCCTTATCTCTCATTATTTCTTTGTATTCTCTTCTCACCTAATTCCCCTCAATGTATTGAGGTTTATATTATTATATTATGTAATTGGGTAGAAGTAGAATAGTGCTAGCCGGGGAGAGGAAATTGAGTGATTTGTTCTAGGAACAAGTTGTTAAATATCCATCCGCATATCGTTATTAATTTACTTTTGTGCCTTATTATTCTTTTAGAATGTATGCTTAAGGGTGTATGATGAGACCTAACAAAGATAATAAATTGGTTGCCAATTTATGCAAAAAAAACCCTCAAAACATATTAAGCGATATTTCCTTCCATTGAGTGATTCTTACTCAAGATCCAAAATTGGCACTGGTTTGTTGGCCAAAGTCAAGACCTTTGTCAATTGTGGATGTGTTTGAATCATGAAAGCTTTGTTCCATATCGGTGTCTTGTCTAAGTTGTGATTTGTTGGCCAAATTCAAGATCACTTCTTGTCCATCGACATTGAATACGAAGCTTTCCCACGTCAATGGGTCTCGCTTAACTGGAATCATTAAGCTTGTTGTGCCAAAGCCAATGCTTAGTTGATTCAGAGGAAAAGGTTAGGAAAATATATTGGATATATTGGCATATATATTGTATATATGTTTTGGACTTGGAAGTCCACCTACCGGATCTAGAAATTGGATGAGATCCAATTAATCTTCGAGATCTACCTAGTTAAATATTATACAGCTT
Organism: Zanthoxylum bungeanum; assembly: GCA_019454045.1. Lineage (NCBI taxonomy): Eukaryota > Viridiplantae > Streptophyta > Magnoliopsida > Sapindales > Rutaceae > Zanthoxylum > Zanthoxylum bungeanum. The sequence continues at coordinate 2,673 of SKCR01047644.1, read as the reverse complement.
GTTGGCCAAAGTCAAGGTTGTGTGTTATTCAACGGGATCCTAGCCCACTAGGAAACTGGATTTCCCGAGTACTCGACAGAGGGTTAGAGGCTTGCCGAAAAATAATGGGAGGCTAGTATTGAATTTGTAATTTCGTTCAAATACTTAGCTTTACGCGCTTTCAAATATTTCGTCAAAATTATTTTATTAGTTGGACTAATATAATGTTATTTTTCTTGTAACAGTTGGACTGTACCCTACATTGTTAATTGGATAATTAGATTATCGCAGTTAAAATGACTGGAAAGAACAGTGTCCGGGACATCATCATGGGCGATAATATCTTCAACGTCACTAACTTTTCCGATTGGGACATTAATCTAAGGATAGTCCTTGGATCCGAGAGGCTGCTATATATTATAGAGAGACCTCTTGGGCCTAAGCCCATATTTGATCAGTTGCTCGAGCTAGATCTTTGGAAGACACATAGTGATGACAACGCAACTGCTCAATCTATCATGCTTGCTGCTATGACTCAGTAATTTCGTCGACAGAACAAGAGATTGGATCCCTATACAATGTTGGAGAATTTGAATGATCTGCACCGATCTAACCTTAGATCGCAAAGATATGAGTTACAGAAGAAGCTCTTCCGTGCTCAAATGTCAGAGGGTACGTCTTTTGAACATCACGTGACACAGATGATTGCCGATATTGAGCAGCTTGGACAAATGGGGATTGTCTTTGAGATAGAGACCTCTATAGATTTGATCTTGCAGTCTCTCCCCAACACTTGGAGTGGGTTCATCATGAACTATAATATGATGAACCAAGAGCAGACTCTTGGAGAGCTAATGTCCACGCTGCGAGAGGCAGAAAAGGAACTTCTTAAGGTCAAGAAGCGCGAGGCGCACTTCGCTTCTACATCTCGAACTCCGAGGGCTGGGCCCAAGGCGACTGGAGGTATCAAGAAGAAGAAGAAAAATAAGGGCAAAGGCAAAGCGTCAAAGGCTTCTGGGAAGCCTAAGGATAAATCTCAGGATGTATGCCTCCAGTGCGGGAAGTGGGGTCACTGGAAGCGTGACTGCCGCGAGTACAAGGCGCTCCAGAAGGAGATAAAGGTGGGTAAGGCACCGGCCTCAGGTATGTTTGTTATAGAAATAAACATGACTACTTCTAGTTTTAAAAATTGGATTTTTGATTCTGGTTGTGGTACTCACATTTATACTGATGTGCAGGATCTGCGGATTAGGAGGAAACTGGCGTCATGAGAGATTGACCTGCGTGTTGGAAATGGGACATCAGTTGCCATTTTGGCCGTTGGCACTTTTATTTTGGAACTGCCATCGGGGCATGTACTTGAACTAACAGACTGTTATTATGTACCTAGTTTGACTAGGAATATTATTTCTGTATCTATGTTAACCCAATGTAGGTATACTTTTGTATTTCGAAACACTGGGTGTTTTATGTATAAAAATGATATAGAAATTTGCACTGCTTTTGTAAATAATGGTCTTTATATTTTGAATATAAATCAATCTCAACCATATTCTGTAACAAACAAAAGGCTTAAAGTAAGTCATAAAGATGAAACTTATATGTGGCATTGTCGTCTAGGACACATAAACAAGACTCGCATATCCACACTTTCGAAGAGTGGGTACTTGGACGGATTTTATCCAAATTCATATGACATCTGTGAATCTTGCTTATTAGGCAAAATGCCTAAGTCACCTTTTAGCGGTAAAGGTGTGCGAGCCACAGAACTGTTAGCCCTAGTTCATAGTGATGTTTGTGGGCCCATGTCTAGCCAGGCTAGAGGTGGATATGAATACTTCGTAACCTTTATGGATGATGCATCACGTTATGGTTATGTGTATCTTATGAGACACAAGTCGGAAACTTTTGAGAAATTCAAAGAGTTTCGACACAAAGTTGAAAAAAAGACCGATAAAAGTATTAAGACATTACGGTCGGACCGTGGTGGCGAATACTTGAGTAATGAGTTTCTTGAGTACTTGAAAGAATGTGGTATTCTTTCACAGTGGACTTTTCCCGGAACACCACAATTAAACGGCGTGTCTGAACGGAGAAACCGAACTTTGTTAGACATAGTAAGGTCTATGATGAGTCGCACTGAGCTACCTATTTCCTTCTGGGGATATGCATTAAACAGTGCAATACTTATTTTGAATAAGGTTTCGTCAAAGTCTGTTCCGTATGAGATATGGACAAGAAAGAAACCAGGTTTCTCATTCCTGAAGATTTGGGGATGCTGGGCATACGTCAAACGTTTGGAAGGTACCAAACTTGAACCCAAATCGGATAAATGCCTATTCGTAGGATATCCTAGGGAAACCAAAGGATATTACTTCTATCACCCAGAAGAGAACAAAGTATTTGTTGCTCTACATGCGGTTTTCCTTGAGAAGGAATTCCTAAATGCAGTGGTTATTGGGAGGAAAGTATAACTCGATGAAAATCGGAGTGATACTGTTCCTGGTATAGAATCCACAACGGAACATGAACAGTTCATCAGAGATGAAGTTGTACCACAATCTTCGATTACACAAGGACCACGTAGGTCGGAGAGAGTCAGGAAACAACCTGAGAGGTATGGGTTTCTGATCTCACCTCATGTAGATATTAATCTCATTGAGGATAACGAACCGGCTACGTATGAGGAAGTGA